>JAYRBW010153298.1:0-10923 GCA_036023295.1 Invenusta paracnida | reverse complement strand
GTGGATATATGTATAAATATGTAGCATAAAGCTCGTGGATATATGTATAAATATGTAGCATAAAGCTCGTGGATATATGTATAAATAAGTAGTATAAAGCTCGTTGATATATGTATAAATAGAACGATTATTGGTAACAAGTTAGGTAAAAAAAATATTCATTTCTAGTTTTCATTTTTAAAAAGGTAATTGCTAATAGGAAACTATTTTACAATGTCGATTTATTTATTTGATGAATGCGGTTCCGTCTTAGCAATAAAGTTTGTTTTCGTTGTATATTTGAGAAAGCTTTTTACGAATCTGTGAATCGTCATAGTGGTAACCTTTCTCCCTCCAAGTCATATTTCTATGCTTCTTTGGAATTAATTTATATTTTTATAGACGAGGTTTTCCTTCTATATTGTAATATTCAGAAGGCTAAACTTATTTATAAAACTTAGAGTTAGTTTAAATCGTTTACAAAGTGATTGTTAGAGACTAGTCAAGTTTCCACGTTTTCAATGACTAGAAAACGATTTATTTTGCTTGTGACTCATTAATCGAGCTTAAAGTGGTGCAGTCCATTCATGATATCTTTCTAATTTTGTAATGTGGCAAATGCTGTATTATGTTCGCAATAACCGATGTATTACACTATAGTTCCAAGGAGGGTGTAGATGTAAATAAAGATAAATTATGAGAATGAACATTTTAAAAATCTTCATTTTACAAAAAGAAAACTTTTACAAAAGGTATGCATAATTGTAAAGATGTATCAACATAATAAACTCTCGATTGAAATATATTGCTTAAATATCATCCCATACTTATTTTTTGTTTCATATAATTATTTATTGGCTCTAATGTTCTGTATTTCACATTTTCCAGGTAAGTAATAAGCTTAAGAACAAAAATATGTCACACAAAATGAGATGATATTTTTATTATCCAAATGAATAAATAGTGACCTCTAACATTACTGTAGACAAAATTGCAACAATGCAATCGAGTATATATTTTATTGAATGAATTAACACAACTATATATTAATACAAAAAATATTTATTTATCAAAAAGCACTTAATGGATTAATTCCGAAATTCAGATGAAAACTGAAAGTTGACCAAAGAGCTAGTAGTAAGATATAGTGTTTTTAGATCACCTCTTTTCTCCACACTTTACTATCAATCACAATCAAGTATATGTTCAACCAATGACAGGGAACCAACGTTATCAAGGACACGCACAGCTCTCTCAACTCTCCCTTTCTTCTGTCGACCTACTGAATGGTCGTCTCTCCTCGCTGGCTAAGCATGTCTCAATTTATCATTGAACCTCAACATCAACCGACGATGCTCTCCATCAAAGTAGGGCATACCTAAGATGGGAAAAAAAAAGGATCATTCACACAGTCGACATTTTTTCAAATCTCCTGTCATAACATGTTTTAAAGGCTCACTATTCACTAGTGAGGTTATCGGCTTCTCCCTACTCAAGGATAAGACCATAGAGTACTCCCAACCTCGGAAATTTATTGGGCCAAAATTGTATTAAGTGTCTGCGAGTTTGACTGGACAGGTTAAAGAAAATATCTATACATGCTCGATTCAAATTTATCATGCGCTGCCAAGCCGTCTATAGATAAAAACTGACAGATCTTTTGTAAACTAGTTAAATACACTTATATCATCTTTACTTGTGTGTTTTGTGAGAAATAAGCACAAACAATTGGCTTCACTCAATCGTAGACGATTCTATTTAGGGTATTCATTACACCTCTAAAATAGAGTGGACGCTTTCGACTTACACCACAGTAAATGAATTATATTTTGTTATGTAAATATATGTATGTGGGCATATATTGAAAATACGCCGATTATTAGTAAATACTAATATACATATTTATAATAACAGCATTAGTAAATGCGATGAATGGTATTTTGTATTTGTGCATTAAGTTTTAAATGTACTGTAAACAATACAGACGGTGACAAGTTCGACAAATATAAATGCACCTGACTCTCATGGACGACATCCCTTTTGCTTATTTGATAGTTTTGTAGTTATCGTTCCCTTTATTGTTTTTTCTACCCTAAAATTTGATTATTATTGTTCATAACCAACTTATTTATTTGTCTATCGGTTTTGAAATAAATTAACTTTCAGCTTCGGTTTGCAATACGGATTGAACTGTCTTTGTTTATTTGACTTTAAACGTAAACTATCCAGATAAGGCACCTTTATTTTCTATCAAAATAATACCTATAACTGTTAGAAATTCTATTAAAATTGGTTAAAAATTGTTGTTGCTCTATAGTTTATGAATTATATACCAACCATTAAAATTTTCAATGTATATACTTACAACTTACATCACAAACCACTTGTTAATTAAAAATGAGCATATGAAATTTAAAATATGATTTATAGAATTATTAAACATTAAAATAGTTAATTAATTCAAGCGAAACATGTATCTAAAAAACGCTAAAGATTTTAAATAGGGTAGCATTGGTTGGGAGATTCTGCAATCAATCGGAATGGTTAATTAATTCAAGCGAAACATGTGTCTAAAAAACGCTTAAGATTTTAAATAAGGTAGCATTGGTTGGGAGTTTCTGCAATCAATCGGAATGGTTAATTAATTCAAGCAAAACATGTGTCTAAAAACGAATGCACGAGGGTAAAGCTGAAGTGAATTTATGTATTTGTGTTAAAATGTCGGGGAGGGAATATTTGATGTTGGAGATGACTCACTTGGCTGACATCAAGAGGGTTCTTGAAAATAACCTAGTATTGAGTATTAAGAGATTCTGTACGCACTTATTTACCTGTTTTGAATATATTTTGTGTTATCGTTATTGCAAAGGATGAGTTTTTGTCAATTGAGAATAGAATAAATACTAGCTGTCTATGATTTTATTTTTTAAATTGAAACAGAAAATTAAATACGAGGTATTTTCGAGTGAATGAACACCATCGTAAATAGTAATCTGTATTTTCGAGATAACCGGGAGTTGATATTAGGATCCACTGTTTCGTATGGGTACTCGTCTTATCAACATGTTAAAAAATTATTTATATATATCGGACATCTACCGTCAATCTTTAAAAAAGATGTCAAGCTTAGGAAATTAAAGACACACATTTAGAGATAAAGGCAACAGAGACGACGTCTTACAACTTTTTTATACCCACCCTGTAAATAAAGTAGTAACCACGATACGATGACCCATACTGTAGAGGAAGCAATCAAAGGAAACTGGTTGGTGGATCTTGAAAAGCCAAGTGTACGAAGCTGTTCAGACAATGAATAAAAAGAAGGTGAGCGATGACGACTAGATTGGGGAGAAAGAGTGTACAACTATAAATCTGATGAAGAGAATGAAAGGAAAATAATATACAATAAGTGGAAGTCGCAAGAGTTTCTAAGTATGGTGACTAAAATATTCTTGCAATTGTTTCTGTAGTTTTAAATTAATTTGATTATCGTGATCTTGACGCAAATATATATTCAGATATAATATTCACTTTAACAAAAGAACCCATTTGCAACAACAAATCTTTCCAATACTCTATGTAACATAGTTGATTTATTAACTTTTCTTTAAATGTTTTTGAACGAATTGAGATATTAACCAAAAATATATAAATACCAAAACAATCATAAGAACTATAGATATCATTGAGAAATGTTTTATCCATTACTATTCAAATATATATGCCTAACCGATGACGTGATGCATGATACGTAAACCATCTCATCTATATGCTTAGGATATGTGTTACTTGATGACAATTATTCATCAGGTCATCCAAAATTACTCTGAAAGGGCATTGCTTCTGTAGTTTTATATAAACTTTCGTAACTGTAGCCGTGGGTCATCCTGCATATTATAACAGCACTTAGGTATGTTTCTATAGATAAACTTGTTATTTATACAATTGCTATGCGGTGTCACCTGGCCACTTACGGTATATATTATTTATATTTGATGTGCGTAAGGAACATTATTAGCGGATATTTACATGTTTACAAAATTATTTTAGAAATATTTATGGGACTTATAGTAAACATACATTTAAGAAATCATTTTGGGGGTCATTTAGACACATTTTAGGATTATTAATAAAGGTGCTACCATATAAATATTCGTTTATGAGCGTGCAAATTTTAAAATTCTAGTGTAAATAAAATGTTAATGATTCTTCGTATAAGTTGTATTAATGCATTCAATGTTGTTACGTTGCTATGAGACGGGTAAACTGTAATTATATGTCCAGGCATTTTAACATCATGAGCTTAATTTAGCAACGATAGAGTATGGGAATTATCTGAAAATTCTCCTTCTCCACTGCTTTTATTTTAATTAAAAGATATAAGAGTAATATGTTTCTTTTGTATATTTTTTTTGACAATTAATATTGAAGTATGATATAAATATCCGTATACGTGGTTCAAGTTGGACCAAATGAAATATGCTTATTTTCAAAATTGAAGTAAAAGGATATTATTATTATTAAAAGGAAGTAGAAAGTGTAGCGCCCATTAAGTACTGCTTATTATAATCGTTAATTACATGATATGTTGAGAGCTCCAGCATTGTCCAATTTGACTAACATGTTAAACATTTAATTTTAACAAACGTAATACACAATTTTCTTCGTGTTATTTTTTAAATTATTTTATTTTGTGGAGTTTGTATATAAATAAATATTAAATTGATATAAATAATTGTCAATGCTTTTTATCTAATTACATTATTATCAATGTTCAGTAAGTCTTTTCTCTATTGAGTACTAGACCGAGAATATAATACTCGACAACGAAATATCTTTCTTTAAATCTGTATCTAAATATATTCAGCAATTTAAAATACGCAGCTCGCATATAAGTGATACGTACATCATGCTTTTGCGACAAATCACGCCCCGGTATATCAAATTAATAATTAATTGAAATAAAGAAACTTAAAGAAAACCCTTCAATAAGTAATCTCCACAAGATGGGTGATAATTGGATGCAAAAATGCGCCATACTTAGATGCTTAGATTTATTAAGAAAGAATAATATATTAACGTTAGACAGTGTATGTCAGTGAATAACTATAATTACAAATTAAGGTTTATTTAACTTATTAAGGAAGATAAAACTCAGATTTAAATAAATAAATACAAATTTCTGCAAATATGAACAACACTACAGTTTTAACAGCAAATTCTACCCTGAATCTGTACCCCACTTTCCCAATCCTTGTGGTGACTTCAGTCTCTCTTATCTTCAACATCTTCGGATCTCTGGGAAATGCTCTCACAATGGTGGTTGTGGTGGTCGTAAAAGAATTCCACAAACCCAACTATCTCCTCCTTTCAGGCGTAGCTGCTGCTGATTTTTCTCTCAACACTTTTCACATTCCTTTCGAAGTTATTCAGGTTTACTTTCGAATCTACAAATACCGAATCTTAGGATCGAACCAATTCTGCATTTGGGAAAATTCTGGCAATACTTTTTTTAAAGTAATGTCAGTATATGGGCAGATGTTCGTCGCTTGCAATCGTTTCTTGGCGGTATTCACACCTGTCTTTTATCGAAAATACTTCACTAACCGGTTTGCGCTCATACTTTTGCTCTTTGGAGGTGTTATTATCCCTGTTATTTTTGTTTATGGAGGATACACCACTTGGGTTGATTATTATTTAAATGAGGAAACTGGAAAGTGCAGCGAAAAGTCTGTTAATAATCTGGTCTATTACGCTGTAATCGTTTTAGCAGGATTCTTTCCCATCTTCAACACGCTCTTTTCATATTGCGCAATATTTCTGCGCCTCCTGTTGACATCTGAGGTAAATCGGAATACAATTCTTCAACGTTCGCGTGGGTCGGCAGCAATGTGCATCTGCAGTCTGATATTCGTACTCTCCATCTGCTCGGGTATCATTTTTGGAAGTTTCAAACAAGATGATAAACTGTATTCTCTTTGGGCAAGCTTCACCCTTAATCTTTCATTTGGAATTAACCCAGTAAGTGTTAAGTAGTATTATAACCCTTTCTGCAAAGGAATGTATCATAGTTGAAATATTTATAAGTGACCAAAAATGTATTGATATTATTTTTATTTTTAATTCAGCAGCAATAAAATGCCCAATAAAACTGATTTAATCTTTAAAATATCAATTCGTATTTTGTGATATATTTATCTTCTAAAGCCAATTGTATCAGTGACACAATATCATATAAACTACTTTCCAATGAGTTTGCTTTTCGCAAAGAGAGACAATTTTCATGCTTAGTCTATGTATGTATTTTTATTTTTAGCGAGTATCTTTACATTTGGTAATATTCTGCAATATACTAACAAAATAACTGTGGTCCAGTATTATGAAGCAGTGAGATTTCGTTAATTAAAGTGAAATCAATAATTTTCTCTGAAATACCGGTCTTAACTGGCCATATTTATCTAAATTATCAAAATTTACAACACTTTGCAAATTATCAACGAATTATCACAAAATGACGAACAAACTCCATTAATCCATTCCGCAGCATGCATTCTAAATTTAAAATTTCAATTTGCAGAACAGTGGATAATCAACTTTAAGCAAACTACATACACCAAGATAAATTATAAATTACCTCCACAGATTTATATATAAATATTATGTCAATCAGTGATTTATTGTTTGTAGCCTCAAACGTATGAACTACTACGACAATGTAAACTTGTTAAATTATTATTTGCACACTTTTTGAGTTCGATAAATGCAAAATATATTACAATTCTTATTAAACAATTCTTCTGATCTCATATTATGTATTATTAATTTATACCATCAACATGCATTGCTTGCTTCGTTTATCATCGATTATTCTGAAATTGTAAAGATTATGAAATCTACTTTCTCTGAACTTAATCACGGAAGAATCCCTTCCATTTTAAATGTTTTCCAAAAGCAAACTCTGTTTTTGTTTAAGATACTTTAGTAATATGTGTTCATTTACGTAATTTGCGAGTTTTATATTTTCATATCGATCATTTTGTATTGAAACAAATATTTAAGCAAGTTATTATACATACTTAGAAGTACGTTTTATAAAATGTCACATCCCTCCCTATCTTTCTCAGATATTTTATTTCGCAATGAATGTACAGATGCGACGTGGAGTGGTAATTCTAGTAAAGAAACACGTTCTTCGTCAACCCGGCTCTCAAGTACTATCAATTAACACTGAAATTCAACTCAACAGAGTCCAAAACGTGCCCTGAAAATCCAGTTTCATTTCCACTGCAATATTTCGCCGATTAAATGGCTTTATTGATGATAAATGTGAACTCTTTATAATGTATTTGTTTGTTTATTTCGTAAATAATTGTTATAATTTACATTACTTTACATTTCATTACTTTAAAATTAGGTTTTAAAAATAAACACAAATTTATTATTTGACATAATTGTATGTAGCGTAATGTAAAATTGCATAACAAATATTGTTATGGCAAAGATAAAAACTGACAGATCTTTTGTAAACTAGTTAAATACACTTATATCATCTTTACTTGTGCTTTTGTGAGGAATAAGCACAGCCAATTGGCTTCACTCGATCGTAGACGATTCTATTTAGGGTATTT
Organism: Invenusta paracnida; assembly: GCA_036023295.1. Taxonomy (NCBI): domain Eukaryota; kingdom Metazoa; phylum Platyhelminthes; order Proseriata; family Coelogynoporidae; genus Invenusta; species Invenusta paracnida. The sequence continues at coordinate 3,316 of JAYRBW010153298.1, read as the reverse complement.
ATGACACCTCTAAAATAGAGTGAACGCTTATTAAAAAAAACCCACAACTTTGACTTGCGCGACAGTAAATGAATGTTATTCTTATGTGTCAATAGATATATGTATCTGTTTAGGATACATGGAGTATTAGTATATATAGTTATATAAACATATATAATAAAACTTTAGTAAATACGTTGTTTAGTGTACCATATTTTGTGCACCAAGTTTTAAATGTATTGTAAACAATATATACGGTGACCAGTTCGACCAATATATGTTCTGAAGTTATCGTTCACGTTGTTATTTCTGACCTAAAATTTGATTATTACTGTTCATAACTTACTTATTTGTTTGTCTATCTGTTTTAAATAAATTAACTTTCAGCTTCGGTTTGTTATGCGACTTAAATTCGTGTCTTTATTTATTTGACTTTAAACGTAAATCGGTAATTATCTAGATATATAAATCATACAAAAGACAAGAACAAGAACATGATCATTGATAATGAGGGTTTAAATATAGTACGACACGGATTAAATATTAAATTATTGTGTACACATTTTGAGTAATTTTGATTTTGATCTGAAAGCTACATTTTTACAATTTTTAATATATACATATATCGACTATATCGTTTAGTGAATCTTACATTTGTATTTTTGTGATATTACCATATTAAAAAGTAGAATCTATTATCCCGCATCTAAATTAGTATAGAGTATTCTTCTTTTAAACTATTTGTATTTACTAGAAATTCAATTGTAGTACTGCGTGGTGATTTTTTGCCTTCAATATAAATTGCCACAAGATTTCCAAAATATTTTTGTTTGAAATATCTTAACTGTATAATTCTCATTGACTTATTAATAATATTTTGTAATATTTTCCCGAACAGGCTATATTTTTGTAGCAACTTCTGATATAAAAAATATAATATAGCAATCGGTTACGTCAATTGCAAGAGTAACACTTAGAAACTAAATTAGGAAAAGTATAATCTATATCAACAAGATATGAACAAAATATTTGAAACCCAAATCCTGTTAGAAATTGAGCTATAGGAAATAATGAATTTGAAAAACATATACGTATCTACAATTAGTTGGTATTTTAGCCTGAAGCAAAGGATTAAAAGATGAAAATGACTAAGTAAGATTATGAATCATTTGGCCAGAGAAGTATTTTCCCAATAACTGTATTTATTATGCATACATATATCGACTACTATTTTTAAACAGTTGTATAATAAAAATGTAAATACAGAAATATATTGAAACAAATATCTAGGATAGAATTTGCTACAAAGCGTAATAGCTGACTTTCATTAATTAGTTTGATGACATTCTAAATTAATTTTTAAAAAATCCACAATTTTAGGAAATTTGATTCGGTAAAAATGTTTTGATCAAGCTTCCGAAACTAAACATAGCCTACGTTTGAAACTTTATCACTTTGTAATAGAATATATCTTCCTCAAAATATTTCAACAACACGTCAATTAATTTGAAGGAAATGGCCTGAATTAAAACATATGTACCTATATGATTTAATTTGACATTGCTATGAATTGTACAGATAATATGTTTTAATGTATTATTAATATTGTCTGTGTCTTGATATTTTTTATTAGTTGTGAGCTGCTAGAGCCGGTGTACGTAAATTAAATATTTGAAATATATATATTTGTCTAATCATTATGATTAATTATTAATGAAATTGAACAATTGCGAAGATAATAATCAGCTTTATAGTACTTATATTTTATGTTTTTGTTGGTTTACACCCCCTTTCACGCACTGTATATTCTGATTTTGCAAAAATATTGCAATATATCCTTCCTCACTACTTTTTCCATTAGTCTCATTTGTTTGATGTGGATAACCAACTACAAAACATGTGAAATTTATACAAGTCATGCAAATGTTGCATAAATGTCAATTTTCATGAAATATAGATTGATTATATTATTTATGGAATACTTACTTAAATGTTAAAATTCTTGAGTAAATATATCTGCTCTTACAATTAATTTAATAATATATTCCATGTATATACATGTATAACGATTATTTTGACAAAATCTGAAATACACTTCAAATGGATGAGGGTAGTTTTTTCATAATCAGTATAACACTGTGAGTCCATTTAGCTCTAGAGTAAATATACAAGTATATAATATATAGGTATAATACAAGTATAATTACTCTATGCATTTAGCAATAAAGATTGTCTAGCTTTACACATTTTTCTATTAAATCCATAGATTGACTGAGGAATTTTCTAACACTTTTCTATGGATTACTTTTCAAATAACTTTCAATGTCTGTGCTATTAATTTTTTTGGATTACTTTTGAAATGTATTACTCATATATACATTCTGTGTAGAAAATAGTAGCATATAACTATGTAAATAAATACAGACAATGCATATATTATGTTACTTAAATTTAATTTATAAATTAAATTATTCTTTTCGAATAATCTATAATAAAGTGAAAGCTTCTGAAAATAATCTTTTTAAAAGAAAAACCAGTATTTAAGCTGTACATAATTTAATTCAAATCTAAGATTTTTGCAAAATCATGTTTGAAAAGCAAAGAGTAGTTTTAGAAATACAGGTTACATAATATAAACTTCACAGTCAATGTTATGAATATAATATTATGTATATTTTCACTAAAATTTTATGTAATTCTACTTAATCGCCAGCTTATCATTTTGTACAGAATTTTAAAATAATTCTGAAACATCAAATTGAGCAACTCTAGAATCCGTGATAAATGCCACAATTGCACGACGATTTCCAGCTAATTCCAAAACTTCAAGATAAACGGTTCATTAGTTATCAAAGCTAGTATTAACTTCAAACCGTCGTTTTAGTGCTATTAAATTTACGTTGCCATAGAGTAATTCATAAATTACTATTTGTATAGTTCCCATTAACTGTTTTGAGTAGGAATATGGTTCTCATTTCTACATAAGAGAACAGATATTAATACACATAGTTCTAAAAACAGCCCCATACGTAACAGCACGTAGCGTTTAATTCCTGGAATAGCGGAGCTCATGGTATAAATACTGTGAATAGGCAGTCGATGCTACTAACATACTAACTTACTCAGAAGAATTTAAACCGCCATCTTAGTAAGATGATCGTGAATATTTGTTCTGAAGATGAGAAAAAGGAAACTTTGGATGTGACAAGTTTTTCTCAGCTTCGTGATGAGGGATGTCGTCTTCTCGAACTGAATCCATCCATAGACATCTAGATATAACCACTGGACTAGACACTGACTGAGTGAGGCAGATTTTTCATACAAAGTAAGGCGGGCT
>JAYRBW010153287.1:0-14155 GCA_036023295.1 Invenusta paracnida | reverse complement strand
AGAATAAAATATGTACTTTTCTATATTATAAAATATTCTGAAAATGTAAAAAATTTAGTGTTTTTATTTACTTTTTATTGTATACATATACATAATATATATAGTATACACTACAATGTAAAAGTATTGCCTCTATTCCAAACCTTTATTCAATATTTATATTCATTTATGTCTCAAGGCTCAGTGAATAGCATGCCCATACCTATACAATGTTCAACTGTAATTTAATTTTTCCTAGTTTACGCAAAATAATAAACAAAAAGCTATTCAGTATGTCCTTCCATAAATATTATAGTAATTAAAACCATTTCATATTCGTCTGTGGTAATTTTCTTGTTTGCAGCGTTTCTGTACATCTTGCCTACCATGTTTATCTATTTTATTTTGTAGTTGTATTGATATAACATGTTTAGAGTTAAGTGCCTTATTTAATCTAGTTTACGCGGGAGATTTCGGAAAGTCCTCGGATATATTGGGTAGAGGGGCAATATTTTAGTACAGTGTAGTGTGTTTGATTTTTTTTATTCGTAAACCATAATTCTTAACAGTTTCACTTTAAATAATAGTAGTTGTTGCGATCTATATCTTCAATACATTGTGGAACCCATCATCATAGTATTTAACTCCAGTCAATGTAACCCTCCACTGTGTACTGTTTAGAACATGACTGGATCGACTAGTTCTATTATATCTGCCTGCAAGGAGCCCCCTAAGAGCAAGCCATTCTTTACAGCTTTCAAAGATAGGTTGATTTCATTTGTCTCACAACCCTCTAACCCGGTTGAAATCGAAGCAAGCTTTACATACATACCTTTCTTTTAATATATTTTAACTAACATATTGTTTTGTTGTCTGGGCTTGTTTTTTATTATGTTGTGTTCAAGCACTTACTTTTGAACTTTCTGTATCTTATAAAAATAGAAAATCTAACTATAGAAGACTCAAATATTTGGTGTTTTTATTAATTTAAATTATTTTTAATATCTTATTTAATTTAAAATCTTAAATATCGTAAAAGTTGTGCACGACGAAAATTAAAAAAATATTTCTGTGCTATAATTTTCAATGAATTGTTGATATTAATTTATAGTATGATACTTAAATATTTTTGAAAATATAATTTGAACTATAATATACATTTGAAAACAGTTAACGGGTTATGTTACTCACCCAAATTCAGTTATGATTATTAATGTTTTTGAACTAATATATTGTTTGTTGTATCAACTTGTTTGTTATTATGCGGTGTTTAAGTGTTTACCGTCGAAACTTCTGTCTCATAAATATGTTTAAAATTATCCGAAGTAGACTTAATATTTTTCGTACTGTGTTTCCGACTTATGCCAACGATATTTATGTAATATTATTTGTATGTATACATAATACAATGTAATATTTTCAGTTATGGTTTTCAAAATTACATATTGTGACATCTATTTTTGGTGTATGTATGTGTATATGTACGCTTCGTTTCAGACGGACAAAGTAATGGACGAGAATCCCTGCAACACAACGATTACAGTACCTACTATTGACCTGGATCTCTCACTGGAAGATGACGACAACCGATCTGATGTGACTGATGAGGCCTCTGTCCAACCTGTCTGCAGACCTCCTAGTCGCCTATCCAGTGAGTCATTTTTCTCGGCCCTTTCCTTCAATTTCTTCCTGTTTCCTCCTGATAATATTTCGATTTACACGAATATTCTCCTTCTATTACATATTTCTATTACATATTTCACACGAATAATTAATGTCCTGCTGGCTCTCTTTCCAAATATTGGTTCTCTTTGGTTCTCTTTCCAAATATTAAACCTTGACCTCCGTTGTATTGAGTTTGAGTATAAGGTATCTGATATCTGCAAGTTAAAAAAAACGGCTATAGACAAAACAAATTCTAGTCTATAACATCTTATAATAAATTTGAGGAATCATTATTAATCCTCTTTTGTGGAAGAGATACACAGATGGGTTTTTCGGAATGTGGTTACATTCTGCGAATGATTTAAAAAATATTATTGACCTTATTATTAGTTTCAATCCGATATTCAAATGGAATGGAATTTTTTTTAATTATCTGTGATTAATGTCATTAATATAGATATCATTCGATAATCTATATCGTAATACTTGTAATAATCAGATTGACGGTTTAAGAATTTTTCGTGCAGAAGTTTTAAATTAACCGATTTTTTTAAGACACTGTTTGCCAACGCAAAATTGAACACATTTTACGTTTTACTTTGTTGTACTTATAGGTGTGACAATTAGAAATAACAATTATACTTATTTCTATGGTGATACTCCCAAGCCTCCACAGATATAACAATATGCTGTCTTATGAAAAGCAGTTAATCTATTTATCTCACCTGTGAGCTGTTTTGGAGTGGGATATCATCCACTCTTCTTTTCTCTTTTCCTCTTCCTTATACCTTTCATTTCATCTCCTTTCCCTGGCTTTCCATCCGCTCCTATGCTTTCCTCCCCACCTCTATTTTCATCCCTACCTCTTTTCCCATTTTTTGAATTTGGTTACATTTATGATTTTTTAGATTTTGTTTTAAGTCGTTTAATGTGTATGGATATAAATTTATTGTATTGTAATGTAATTATAATTCATTTTTATATGCATTTTATCTATTCGTAATAATTTTCAATTTTTTACCGCCGTATTTTGCGTTATATGTATTGTTTTAAAAAAATAGATTTATACAGATTTGGTTCTATTTATTCAAGTTTTCTAATGTGTACAAATTTTAATAATAATGCAAATTTATATATGAATAAACTGTACATAACAAAAAATCGAAATTTGCTCTGAAACTTGCTATGTTGAGAAATAATTATATCTTAGAATTTAATTGAAAATTCCTATACAATGAAAACGTTAAAAAAATATGTCAAAGTATGGTTTTATTAAAGCTAAGAGAATATTTAAATCTTAAATTTAATAGTCACCTATATTTTTCAACTCAGCCTTAAAAATAAGTGAGCTACAAAAGTTAAAACTCTTTCTATACTATCTACATAAATATGTTGTAATATTTACGTTTCCTGTTTTCAACTCCATGTGCCTGTTACCCATTATATTAGATCGGATTAGTTCCATGCTGCATAACGTGAAAACAAAGTGGGGTAATCGGAGAGGAAAGGCCTCCTCGAGCCCCGCTTTGGACATTGAGCTGGCGGCATTCGGGGAAACCTCAGGGGAATCAGGTCATGACACCAAGCCCATTATAACCACAGCTTCTATGGACAATGTCACCTCTATTAGGGGAGGCGGTATTTCTCCCAAACTGAGGCAGACCAGTTCATCTGACACTACACTTCAGGCGTGTTCAGTATCACCAGCTGATCAGACTGGTATCATATCAAAGTCACCAACCACGGAGGAAGCAGATGTATTATCTGAAGCACCAGCCTTATCTGAATCGACCACTATGGATGTGGTGAAGCTTCCATTTTCTGCGCGGTCTGAAAGTCTTTCATCTCTGGAGGCACACCCTCATAATACTTTCATATTTGGATCTGTTGATTCCGTTTCTACTGAGAGTAAGCTTTCCTTCTCTTCATTTTCCCTCTTTTGGTATTATTAATAAATATATACATATATATCGCTTTGTTTGTATATTTTCAGTAATATTATGTGAAGGATTTTAAACAGAAATAGATGGTTTTTTACTTCATTTATTGTTTTTTTTATCTATAAATTTAAGTATTATTCCATATATATTATTTATTTTTAGTACATTTAATTGAATTTTTAATTGAAAATTGGAACTAGATTATATTAAAATTTCTAAACTACATTTCAAAATTTGCCCGGAGTGTTAGAATTAGATTTGACAAACTTATTTCCTTAAATTCAGACACTAATCTAATCTTTTTATAACTACATATAATAAATTGAAAGAAAAATTGCTACATTTTTCATTAACATGGGAAATAGATTACAACTTGTTTCCTATTTAAATCTGTCGTGTTTTCTTAAAATTATTTTGTAATTGCAACGCTATGCCTAAATTGGGTTATAGTATGTGTTTTTCTTTGGATGGTGAAGGGTATTAATTGTTATGCATTATGTGAACAGAAAGTCTTAGCTATTAACAAATTAATTTATAATAATTTAATTTATAATTTTTCTTTTGAAAGTTTCGTTATTTTACACAGTTGAAATACATTGATTTACTTGGATAATTTATTATGTTTCAATCTTAATATTTCTGACCTGCTATGTCATCCTATTCTACTTATAGTCCTCTGCGAAAATCAACCGTATGCATTTTAATATGTTCGTTGATTGAACTTAAGAAGTATTTACTCTTTGTTAACACTTTTAATACTTATTTTCTCCTAAGTTGCGGACTCTTTATATTTAAGCGGATCCTCTAAGTCTTCTGGATCTTTCAAGCTCCCTTAAACAAGAGAATTTTAACGGTGGCGAATCGAATGTGGCAGCATTGTCACCGTCTCCTCATTCCTCAGAGCACAGTGGTGAAAGTGTCACTTCCTCAGAAGACCTTAAATCTTTGGATTTCAGGATCGACTACCAATTAAGAGAGAGCCGTTACGAGAGCTCCTACATTTCAGCGCTCACTTCGCACACAGCTTATTGGACCAACCAGGACCTAGCCATGTTCATTATGACCGAACTCTTTGGGGACTATGGCCCTATTGGCATCCCCAAGAAGTAGTGATTATCCACTTTGTTAATTTATTACCTACTACTAAGGAATATTTTTATTTTTTCTCCAATTTTACTTTTTTGTGATTTAATAACTTTTATATATTGATTTTGATACGTATCATAATATAACTATCTTTTGCATTTAGCATAATGGTATAATTCATGCACATTTTTTATTGCAACAAATCTGCAAGATCTTTCGGTAAAAGTGGATTATTATTATTTTTATATTTATAGTTAATTTTCTTTCAGGTATTAAGCTATTTATTTTCACATTTTTATGGTGCTGTGTATTATAATCTATAACTAGTTCACTCTAGTTTATATTATTCTAATCGATTTATGTTACTTAATATAAACTACTTAATGTATGTCTTTGATTGTGGCTGTGTACTCTACTTTATCCAAATAAATGTCATTTGCTATAATTCACATCTTCTTTTTTTGCTTGCGATTCAGATTATTATTACTGACTAAACTTGATTAATTCTTCAAATATTTTACCTCTGCATGTTGTTTTCAATGTTGATATTTATATATTGGTGGTATTGATAATATATATGTGTTTTAGTGGTCTGCTCTGAGCTGAGTTGTTTAACCCTATCCATACCAGGCTCTTTTGCGCTTCCGTATTCCCTGGGGCTTATTTGGAACCCCTTGTAATTTAACCCCCTACTTTCTAGTTCAGTAAAAAATTCAAAATATTATTTTAGTAAAAGAATGAAAAAAAAATTTCATTCTTTGATTGAATAAATATAAAACATTAACAAAAAGCATTTATTGCAACAAGAAAATTTATTTTTATTGTACTTCATGATTTACTATATGAAACTAATCAGTACCTACCCAATATAAAATTTCATTGATTTCGAAAAAGTTATGCATTTTTAGTCGTTTTTGGCAAAATGTGCATTTTTAGGATGTGGTCACGACCGCCCCTTTAGATGCACATTAGTAAATATTGTGCTAGAAGTTGTCAAACAATGTTAAAAAATTAAGTTTCGAGAATTTATAATGCTCCATTTGTTCGTTTAGAAATGCAGAAAAAATGTGGGAGAGCCCCCGGTATGGATAGGGTTGAACTGGCATAATTTGGTTCTACATAGATGGACAAAGGTATTTTAGAAATTAATTAGGAATCTAGATTTAAAATATAGTCACACGATTTTAATTGAAATAAAAACGAAATGGGATTCATGGAATGTTATTGGTTATTTTTAATATATCACCAGCCAATATGTGAAAACAATATTTTGTATAGTTATAAACAATGTTCTAGTACAGTATGCCGAGAGTAAATTATTTTGTGAGTTCAACTCTAGTTTATTTGGTCCTATTAGTAGGATTGTATTCAGACACAGTTGTTTAACTCAATTGCGGGATGTCATTTAATAAATATAAGTCTATTAACACTTGGGTATCAAAGCCAGAAGAAAAGCAATGTTCGCAAATGGAAAGAATTATACAGAGGATAAAAATGCCTGCGAAAAAAGTGCAGAACAAGAGTCAAGTTGACGGTCAACAAGGGTGATGTAAACATAAACATAATGGAATGTGAGAATTAGTGTGTAACATTACGGAAAATAATGGCTATGGTAGAGTCAGATTTTGACCCGCTTCATGTAAGGTCAGAGCTCACACAGTTCAGATAGACACCCCGGAAATGTGGAGGACATGTTACATGATTTAAATAATGAATGGGTTTCTGTTGTCCACACAGCTCAGATGGACACCCCAGAAATGCGGAGGACATGTTACATGATTTAAATAATGGATGATGTCGTGTTTTCGGTTGTCTACGAATCTGTTGTCAACAAATCTTATACCTAAACTTACCATCTACTTCAAGTGCCAAGCCGGGGAAAATATCAGTATCATCAATACCTACCGGGTCCCAGTCTGGAATAACCCCCTAGAAACTGGACAGCACGTATTTGACCCACATCTCTACATCACTTCACTTAACTCATTAGTGGCATGGAACATCAATGTCCACTCACCTCTGTAGGACCGTATTCAGCTTTTTGGATAATGGTGAAATTGGATAGTCAAAAGAAATATGTTCTGCGCCAACTCAAGATCTCTCTCTCGCATAAACCACAATACAGATGACCATAGCTCACAAGAGGTCACTTTCATTCCTTGCCGCTAGGCTAACAGATTCCAGGGAGACGTTATTGACAGTCTTGGTTCTGATCATTACCCCCATTCTTATGATTCATGACCTTGAAGTTGAAACTTTACATCTACCGCGCTGCACTCGTCCTCACTGGAAGTGAGGCACCGCAGATTGGATGACCTAGACCCTGGATCATATGATTGTGGAGAGTCATAAACAATGCAAAGGACAGCATTATCGATAATTCATGACCGCTGCCAGAGATAACATTGGGTGACACCAGGAGAAATAGGATAAACCCTGGTTTAATCCTGACATCATGGCACCTATCACATGACTTAATCAGCTAGGAACAAAAATATGCCCCAACACTCGCCTAGATTGAATGGAGGCTTGCAGAGATATGCAACGAAAAATCTGTGAAACTAAAGAGAAGGCTTGGACCGACTTTCTAGATGATGCCGACTTGAAGGTCGGAACTGATATATGGAATGTCATTTTTTGTAATCTACAGGCTCGTGTCCACCTCAATAGCTTCATCAGCTCGGCCCAGAAAAAATACGTAAAAGTTTACCACAGGAAGCAATCCTCTACTTTTCTTTTCATTAATTCATTCAGAGCCACTATGTCACATCCCAATAAAATGTGTGCCGATGACTTGGCTATGTGAACCCAGAACTACAGTAAGGAATAGGCTAGCAAGATGAGGTAAATATATAAGTCAACTTAAACTTAGAAAGGAGACATCACTGTTGACATAACACACACACAACTCTACTCGTACGCCTCTCCCCCAAAATGTTTTTAATATAAATTTGAGTATCTATCGATATGCTCGCAGTCTATTAAATTTATCACTATAGGAGCTTATGCTTAGTAAGAGAACATGCACGTCACGTAATAGTTAATTATTCGTCATCACACATGCATTGTGATTTTTCTTGTAAACTGACTGAACTTAACATCGTATAAATGTGAGTGTCTGTTATCCCTGCTGAATATTAGTGTAGGGTGAGCAAATCAATTTATTGTATTGCCTTCTTATCACAGCTCAGATTGTCCGTCGATTCTACATGCAGTAAGGGAGAGAGTGATAATAATAATTGGTGTTGTTTAACAAATGGAAGATTAACTGTACTACATGCAGTAAGTCCTAATATTTATTCCTTCGTGTCAATGGTGTCTTATATCTATCTAGTGAGCGGAAATAGCAATATTTTAAGTAATAGAAAAATACATTTCTTGATACATCTAATTACAGGAAACCACTCGCCAGCCGGTCGAATAGTTTATAAACTTCACTCGCCCGACTCGTTTTTCACTCGCCCCTGGCGAGTTGGCGAGTACTATCAGGCATGAGAATTGTCCTGGAGGAAATCTTCCGGGCCCTTTTATATATTCTAACTCAAGGGTCCATCATGAAATTTATTTTGTAGAGGGCCCTATTCTATTTATTTTGTAGAGGGCCCTATTCTATTTATTTTGTAGATGGCCCTATTCTATTTATTTTGTAGAGGGCCAAATTCTATATTCTAACTCAAGGGCCCTATAGTCAATCTATATTTGTATAAAAGAGCCCATAATGAAATTTATTTTGTAGAGGACCCTATTCTATATTCTAACTCAAGGGCCCTATAGTCTATCTTTATTTGTATAAAAGGGCTCATAATGAAATTTATTTTGTAGAGGACCCTATTCCATATTCTAACTCAAGGGCTTTATAGTCTATCTTTATTTGTAAAAAAGGGCCCATAATGAAATTTATTTTTGTAGAGGGTCCTATTCTATATTCTAACTTAAGGGCCCTAGTCTATTTTTATTTAATAAGAGTTTATCTGTAAGCCTATCTTTATATTTTTTTTATTGTAGATTAACAATTATGATTAAAAATATGTTAAATGCCTTTAGATGCATTCTATGCTTTTAAAGGCTAAACATTTTGTCGCTGAGCGCCGATTTAGAGACTCGGCTACTCGCCTCGCCATAAACACCCAGGAGGTTGGGGTGTTTATGGCTTGGTTTGTGTTATGGTTTGTGTCCTTATAAAAATGCTTCCTCCGTAGACACGCTAGACCATTCTCATGCCTGACTATTTGCATCCCTTCACAACAAATACCTACACTTGGAATTATTGCGTAATTTTTGTGCCACATGGTTTGAATAATGTGCACAATGCCTACAAATGACCTTGACCTAGCTTAAAAATATATAAAAATACAATGTTTAAATAATTTATATTAAAATTCAATGTGTAAAACATTGATACTACTTCAATTAAAATGATAGTAGTATATACCAACTTTAATTACATATAATTTTTGCATGACAGTGTCATAGTCTACATTTTGCAGGGTGAGAAATTGTAGTAAACAGAGATACGGATTTTCATTTTTTTCTCTTGGAAAAGATAAACAAAAAATCGTTATCTATCCATATATAGCAAAGGTGCTAAGAGGGAGGGGTGGTACAGAATTTTACCTTGAGTTTTGGGGGGAATAATCTAGAAACGCACGTCACTTTATTTCTTTATTATTCATAATACTACAAAAATCGTAAGCGTTATCAATATTATATTCATAGTTTTTATAAGATTAAAATCTAATAAGTTAATTTTTTTATATATTGTTAATTTCAATCTTCAGCTTTTAGTTTGTAAACCAAACAATTAACTCATAATATTTTATATATTAATGAAAACGAACTTCTCTTATTTAGTAATATTGGTAGCAAGCTTTTTATTTTATTATAATGCAGTATTTGGTATCCAATTTAAAGAATATTATATACACTGAACGGGAGTTTGTTAATCCGATAAGTATATATAGTAATTACAAACTCAGATGAAGGTTACATTTTATTCAATTTTACTTTAATATATTATGTAGGAATATCTTAAAGTAAAATTTAATGATATTTGAATTTCATTCGATAAATATGAGCTATGAATGTCCTAATAAATTTTATTTCTTTAAACAATATTTGTACTCCATTTATATTTTGTTTATATCAATTCTCTATAAATATATTTAAATGATTTGTATAATTTTCCTTTTCAATTTTTCACAGTAATTTCTTCTGAATATCCATGGGGAGAAAATCAGATAAGACAAAAAGGTATCATCAGACAGCAAAGAAGGAACCTCATCTGGGTGTGACTTCTTATTCTTCACTTTCTCTAAAAGTCAGTATCTTCTTGATTCCTACTCTAGTAGGAATGTTGGTCTACTTTTTTCTTAAAGGTAATGATACAATATGCTCTTATATTTTTAAGTTGTTCTGTTGATTCTCTACACTGGTCTTATTATTTTCCTCTAGGTGATTTCCTGTCATACAAAAAAGCAGTTCCCACTCCCCCGCCTAACATTACTAATGCTTATGATATGCGCATCCTACTAGTTTTGGAAGATTTAGAAGTGGCGCTTAAAAATTTGGTCAGTCTTTTATTTTATACCTTTAAATTGTATTTTTAACATTATTTTGATTAATTAATTAATTATTTCAATTATACTTGCAGGTACATAATAGTCTGTAATCAATTAATTATTACTTTCTACATTCATAAATAAAAAGGTTATAATATTACAATTAGCTTGTTGGTAAGAATTAGTTCTCTTTAATAATACTCATTTTATTCACTATATTTAATGTTACAGAGCTCACCCAGCGAAATAGTCACAAAATCAACTCACCTGCTAGAAAAGTATCCCGAAAGTCCGCGGCTAACGTTTATTAGGGCAGAAGCGCTCAATCGCCTTTCTGATATCAAGAAATCAAATACTCTGTAATTGTCCTCCTTCTTGTATTATTTGTAATTTCATGTTTGCTTAATATTAATGTAATATTACTATACACATCCTAGTATGCTCTATGCTACATTTTATGTTACATATAATATGATATACTATTTTTAGTTAGTAAATCTTAAATCTTATTATTATTATTAAAGGTTAAATGACCGGCTAATAGTATGCCTATATAAATAGATATTAAATGTACCCATTTATATAAAATAGAATTATGTAGAATGGTTATATATTTTAATTATTTCGTTATATGTAGTTGAATATTGTATTAAAGTAGTTATTATAGAGTAAATATTTTAAAACTAAATTAAACATCGTACTTCTGGATTCAGATATAAATGTTGTTGGTTGATTTTAATATTCTAAATATGGCATAATATTCCTAAATGTGTTTAATTCTATAGTTACCTCCTCCATATCAAAACTACATTATTATTAAAACTTTTAACCTAAGTGTATTAATTGCAGATACGAAATGTAAATGGCAACATTATATTTATAGCGTTTGCGAGCTTGACTTACCAATTATGAATTTGAACTACCAGAAAATAATTTTAAATGTGCCCATAGAAATATTTTTAATTGGAATGACCTATTTAAGATATGCCTCTCAAACATTATAATTTATTGTAAAAATCTCTCTATAAAATATAATTGTCTAATCACTGCCAGCTGATGCACTCACCAAAATGATGAAAAATGTACGTTTTAATTTGTTTGTTTAAATTTAGTTTTTTCAAGAATGATTTCGACTTAAAATAAATGAGTAAATTTCGGCTTAAATGAGTGAATACTATAATTCATTTTTAAAAATCTTAATACTATAATTATTCATATTAACTCTATCAATACTACTATTATACTAATACATTTGTGTTTAGATTATTTTTTGGGAGCATTAGTTTTAATTTACAAAAAAATATTAGTGTTGTATCTATATATAAGTTGACTTACGTATACACAATGTGGAATACCATTATGAAATTCTAATTTAGTTATAAATTGTATACGTGTTGTAAATAAATGTGCCAAATTAATGTTGCTTGAAAATATATGTTTGTTGCGCCTATAAATACCATATTTTTTCTAACAAAGTTATTAATAGATATAATAGTAAATATTTATACGTATGCATAGATACACAGTAGATACAGATGTAATATTATAAAGATGATTAATAATAAAATAATAATCAAGAGACTCTATTAAGAGTCCCGTATGCCCTAGGTAATTTTTTTTATTATCATTAACTGTGTTTAGTGAACGTTTGCAATATACTTTTTTCAAATTATTATTTTTTTTCTTGCCATTCATTTTCGTAGACCCTAGGTAAAGTGCCTATTAGATAATATAGCGTTATATAAGTTAATAAGTATTGAGTAATGAAATATATTTTTATCCTTTTATAAACACAAGTATGCTAATTTGTATTTTATGTTTCTATTAAAGATTAAAAGAATCAATAGAAGTGTATGAACGCACATTAGAACGTCCAAATCTTTTGCCTGATTTAGAAAGACTGGTTGTAACAAAATTGGTGGATCGTCAACAGTTTATGGGTAAGTGTGAAATCTTTACATTAATTTCAGAATACCTATATTGCTAAATAGCACATTATGCATCACAATTTGTAGGATGCTTATTCTCTTGATGCATTTGTAAACATCACTCATTCTAACAATTCACAATTGTTCATTTTATTTATTCTTTAAACCATTGAAGAGCCACATATTTTATTCATTCGTTTAATTATTCAATTCTTCAATAACAGGAAAGATTTACTTTCTTGATAAAGATTATTTTAATAAAATTCTTCCCATATCACGTATTACTTATATGTAAATTATGATTGTTTAACATTGTCCTGAAAATGTTGTTTATAATTAACAAAAACATTTTGGTTTTCACGTTAATTTAAGTTTTTGTTTATGTATAGTATTCTCATATGTATATGTTCATCATTCTCCATTTTCTTTTATGTTTTATATGTATTTAAAATGTTTGTCATTTGCCATTTTTAAATGTTTTGCTGACACAAAATAAATTGAAATATTAGATCATGCTTAGCATGATATGACTAATTTTTCTATTTATTTTCTTTGTATTGTTTTTTATCTAATTCTAAAGGAACATAAATAATAATTTATTTGTCATGGGAAAATAATTTATTTGAGGAAACCGGCGAAACTTATAAATTTAGACGAAACATCTTACGCCCAAAATGTTTCTGCATGAATGTGTAGATATATATTATTTTATATTTAAGAATAATTAAGTGTATATCCAAAATAATTTATTGAACTAATATGGAAACATGTGGGTATTTTTAAATGTTGGTAAATGTTGTTCGCCATCTTTATAGTTTAACAATTAATTTGATGCTTTTTCTATTGCAGGGCGAGATCTTGTTATTAATATATTATATGTATATCCACATATAAAATCAGAAGAACTTACGAATAAATACTAATTTTATAAAATATTATTTAAAAAGAAATGTAAAGACTATCCGATTCTATGGTATTTTTTGGACAACTTGATTTGCAAATATTATTGTTTTTATTACTTGCATACAATCGTATATGTTATTTTAATTTATTTAAAATACTAGTATACGTTTAGTATGTACTATACTAGTTATTTGACATTTTTTGACGTAATCTACGTAAGTAGATAAATATTGTAGCTATATTGTTTCACTGTTTTATTGTATTCTATGTACTGCATATTACACCAGATATTTTGTTGCTTGCGTTATTTTAATATATTTGTATTTAACAAACTGGAAATAGTATATTTTGAAATGTTTTTTAATTTTTAGATGTATATATTATACTTTATAAAAATATAATATATTATATTATTATTTATATATTATGTATATTGTATATATAAAAATAACAACAGCACCTACAGCCGTGTTAATAATTTTGATGGTGCTGACTATAATGCCATTAATGCCTATCTCAATAATGTAAATTAGAACGAGTTCATTGAAAACCACCTAACAGTCAAAACTTTTGTGAATGATTTTTCTGTTTATCAAAAATCAACGATGATTACAGAAATATGTAGAAAACTATTTCGAGACGTTACAAATCAATTGTGTTAAGTTTTAAAATATCTCATGAAAAATCACTAATCGATAGACTTGATTTCAAACGGTTCTACAGATTTGTAAAGTAAAAAACTAAAACTAACGCTCAAATTTAGGTCATTCGTGTAAGCGACGGTTCCCTCTCATATGACCTTCACAGCAAAGCTACTGTTCCAAATAATCCATTTTCATCTGTGTTTATTCAGGATGATATAAAGAATGCAACTTACTTTCAGCAAGCCGACAACCATCAACTTTTCTAAAGATGAAGTCGAAGAAACACTACTACGTTTACCGCTTAAATTCACTCGATCACCAGATGGTTTTCCAACAATTAAAAAAATATATTTCTAAGACATTCTTGCTCCCTCTCAGTCGTTAGTGGTAGCGTAGGAGAAGATCTAGACCAACCCTGCCCCCTCCATATTAAACAACTTTTTGCGCGAAAT
>JAYRBW010153276.1:0-14157 GCA_036023295.1 Invenusta paracnida | reverse complement strand
ACGTTGATTAAATATTTTTGAAATTCATTCTATGTTAGGAAAAAATGTCATAGATCGATTTAGATAATATACAATATCGAATTATGCCATATACATCATAATTATATACAGTATTGACTGTATATATTGATTGAATACTTATTTAATGAAATGAAATAAAATTGAATATCAAGCAAGTAAAATATAATGCTTTTTCAATGTACAATTTCAATAATCAAGAGATTGCAGTAACAGGCAGTAAATAGTTATCGCATTAATATTTTCAAATAAACTGCTCCATATATTCTCATTTAAATGCATAGGTATTTATTGTAAAAATATTTCTGATTTTACTTGAAAGTTAATTATTTTAAATTTTAGCGTACTTGACTAGATGATTGAATTGAAAAAAGATGCTCTAGAGCATGATGTACCTTATTCCATTAGCTTATCTTCTTAGAAATGTTAGTTAATAAATAAGAAACAGCCTGCCATAAATATGTGCCTCTTTGTAGATATTGAAAAAAAACATGAAACATCCAATCATAACCGGACATGCATTGCTGACGTAGGAAAAAAATTAAACATCCAATCATAATTAGAAGTGCATCTTCGTAGACGGGGAAAAAACTTAAAATATCTAATAATAACCGGAAATAAAATCCACTTACAATGCATAAGTCTAGACCTAAATAAACATGTTATTTGTGTGATAATAGCTATGACTTGCCTGCATAAATATATTTAAAACATGTATATCTAGATGTTTAAACATTTAAAAATTAAATTTAAACCATTATTTCTAAGAAAAATATTTATAGCACGATGAATACATATTCGTCTTATTTTGTATAGAAGACAAAGATATTAAAAAGAAATATAATCAACTAGATCGTCAATCTTTAAAAGACTAGCAAGTTTTAAGTATTACCATTTCATTGGCCCTTCAATGCATTTTATATATTTGTGTTATAACACAAATTACACATTGTACATATTTGTATTTTATTGACTGCCCTTACCCCAACAGGATATATAGCATTACAAATGCATATTAAATAACAGATTTATTATGTATAGACTACTGAGGGACTGTTTTAAATACTATTTAAATAATGTCCCATTGATTATAATTATATAACAGATCTATTTGGTTATTTCAAAACTCAACAACGATTACATAAAACAAGCTACATAAATTTTAGGATTTTCGTCTAATGGTTATGAACGTTTGATCACTAAATATATTAGTTATCATGACATGTAATTTATGGCCTATTCAATTTATTAGCACCAAGTGCATCACAGCGATAATGTCTAAATACAACACCACGTTTTCAATGCTGTTTACTCCATATTGATACTATTCTTTTCCTAATCTTTTTTATTCACAGATTAACAGTCATCGCTGGGATTTCACTGCGGTTTTCTGTGATGCATTTATCATGCTTGATGTTATGTTCTGCACCGCTTCAATACTCAATCTTGTGGCTATCAGCATTGATAGGTAAGCTCAAATAAATTTTATTATATAGAGAGGACTGACTAAGATCAACAGAAATTCAAATTTCCTTGTTAGAGATTTATACAATGATTTTCGAATGATTCAAGAAAATTATACACTCAAAACCTAATTGTTGCATGAACAATTATTATACTACATGAACAATAGGAAATATTATACTATGAGTAAGTGAGATTCTTGTTTTAGATAGCGCAATTCCGTCCACTGAACGTGTCACAATCAAACCTGCCCAGCATGCTGTTTGTTTCAGAATTACCCTTTCATCCCTGAATTTCCGACCCCTCTTTTCCTCTCCTCCTATACCTGAATCAGAGCTGCAATTTTATGTTTCCCCCCTGCCCCTTGAATAAATATGGTTACAATTGATATGCTTGATACCCGGTTAGTTATAGTTTGATAAACTATAATATAGTTTTTATCAGCCATGAAAGAAGACGAAGAAACTTCCACCCGTGGGAGTATACCAAAATAGAAGTGGCAAGCCATTGAAGTATTATATGAAATCCAATTTTGAATATACATAATATGACGCAAACATGTTTTTTTTATTGATACATTTAAATTTATTTTAAACTATATCATGTTCTTTATGTGCAAAATGAGATATATAAATATACAATGTTATATAATAAATTAGCTTTATAAATTTTTGAAGTCATATTTGAAGATTATTCCAACTTAAATACTGGCTTCTGTTTGAATACCCGATCTTTTTCGGTCAACGAATAGGAACGTATCTCTGGAGAGCGGTTTTATTTCTATTTCACTCATATTTATGTGGTTATCTACCATCTTTCCAATTTACCACCCCTTTCTCTTTCTCTCTCAATATGTGGACAGGCTATTGGCTGTAACCCAGCCAATCAAATACTCTCGACACAGTAATTTCACCCGTGTATACATGACAATTGCCCTAACCTGGGTGATCTCTCTAGGCATTGCACTACCCATCGCCTGCGGTGGAAACTACTCCCTCTATCGAAAGGAGGATGAATGCAACTTCTCCAACGCCGATTTCATCATCTATTCATCAATTGGCTCTTTCTACGTTCCTGCGATTATCATGATCTGTCTTTACTACAGAATTTTCCGAGAACTGAGCAGAAGAGCACGTGCTAAAGCACTCAATCAGATGAATAAGGGCGCAAGTGTGGTTGCTTCCGCTCCTAAAGTATCGGCCATTATGCAACCACAGACAATCGGAAAGGTGAGAGGAGTAATTGAAATCGATTGTTTATTAAATTATTTATTTACGTTGCCAAGGTGGTATTTATTTTGTCATGATAGCGATTGTTGCATTTTTGTAAGTAGATTATAGAACACAAAATTAAAAAATCTTTTCAATAAATAAAAAATTATGAAGTAACAAAACAATTATAAATGAAATTCTGATAATAAATATATGTGAATTTTGACTGGAAATCAAACTTATAAACGCATTATTTATATAATTTTCTATTTTTTTGCTTAAGAAAATCATAAAAACTTACATTCTCTAACCATTTGATAATGATTTTTATTGGCTGTTTCATACTAATTTTTTGTTAAGTACACTTACTAATATTGTAGATAACAATATCTTGCCAACTTGTTATTTAATAAATAAAAATGAGGAAACACAAAAACGGCTTCAAAATGGTAGGTAGAATTTTTCATTCGAAAATTTAACCAAGTCAATAACGTGATGGGCAACACTATTATTATCTCAGTTAAAATGTAATGCATTACAACAAAACAATTCACTTATTTAATGTAATATATTTTTAGTGACATGTCTTATTAATTATTAGTCTATTCTCAAAAGTTTGAAATAAAATTTAAACCTTTGTTTCATTTGTTTATTTGACATAGATTATGTAAATCTAATTTATTAATCTAAATTAAAAGAGATATACGTGCATTTGTTACCAGTCTTAAATCTTTTTAGGCTTAATATAACTGCATTAAATCTATTTTAAGCTTCTGATTAATGAAGCTCATTCATATCATCCAAACTTGTTTGCAGGGAGTGGAGTTAATAGTGAACACAGCTCCCCCCAGTAGTGGCACCCTCACTTGCACTCCCATTACAACACCGGACGATGGTCCACATGAACAACTGCCCCTTTACATGGACTGCACAGGTAAATTTGGCACACTTTCGAGTAGTCAGACCGCACCCAACCTTCTGGCTGTACCAGATTCTAAGCTGGGAGGGCATCATCACAACAATCTCCAAAGCAATGGGAACTGTATGGTGCATACTATCTCCACACACTTTATCTCACTGAATACGGATGATGAAGGAGAAGAAGAAGATAGTGAAGAGGACGAAGAGACAGGATCCTCGATGGAGTTCGAAAATATGGAGACCTTTAGACAGCACCTCAAAGAACGCATCAGAAGAGCCAAAAAAGGCGGTGATCGTGGCGAGAAATTTCGTGGAGCTGGAGGTACAATTACATAATACAAATTATGTATTATGTGATAATAATACAACTATATTCAGTTTACTTATTGATAATGATTTCAAAGAGTATGAATGTGTAAAAAATTTTCATCATTTCAAAAATCTATATTTTTATCCAATAGACGTTTTTTTTACTTGTACTTTATGTTGTAATCTTTGTTATATTGTATAATAACAAAATTTAAACTGAAAGTAAGCAGCCTAAAATTAATTGGTTTTTGCGTGTTTAGCTATTTTTAGTTAAGTATATAATTATATTATATCAATATAGTTATTGACAGTGAAACAAGTATGTTTATATACATATATCAAAACTGTTAAAATAGCGATACTCTACATTCCGATTGCATTTTGCTAGTTTTTAAATTGAATTAATCACAACAATTATTACCTAGAATTTGTTCATATTTCTTGATTAAGAATTTTTTAAAGAAACCTCTACTAAGTATTTTGTTCATTAAGCTTTCATTATTCTTACTGTCTGTATATTTCATGTATACATATATTACAAAAAATGAAACTATATAAAAAATAGAACAAGAAAACGATATATGTTAATAATTTCGTATTTTATTTCTTCAAATAATTTTGCTGAGAAATTAAAATAATATGAGAAAAAAACTAGCTTATAATACAAATTTGTGGTTCATTTTTCATTTTTCTCAGATTTATGAATTAAGTGTTCACTACTTATTGCGAAGGCAAGTAGTATAACTATTTTGAAGAATATTTTTAATATTTCTTCTAAGGCGGGTTCTGGATGCTGACAAGAGAAGGGATGTTTTGGCATCGTTGGAGGAAGCAGAAATTGGAGAAAAAAGTCGAGAAGAAGTTGGGAATTGGAGAGGGCGACATTGCGGCCGAAATGAATAAAAAGAAAAAAAGAAGCAAAAAGTCAAAGACGAGGTCACCCAAGGTCAAATGGGACAAAAAAGATCCGGCTAGAAAAGAGAGAAAAGCCACGAAGACACTGGCTATTGTTCTCGGTGAGTGCATCAACAATCGCTACTGCCTATCAATCGAATGAAATAAACTACTTTTTAACAGCTGTTTAAAAAACAACTGAAAAAGTTTGAAAATCTATGACATTTTTATACTTAATTATAAAAATAAGCACTAACAAATTTCGTCCATTTAAAAAATTCACAATTAGAGTTTTTGAAGAAATAGTACATTAACTGTTTATCATGGGGGGAGGGGGAAGGAGGGTTAAACGTTTTAATGCTATTCAAATTTTTGGAGATTTCAGAAAATAAAAGATTTGAGTAATTTTTTTTAATTAGCTATTATATATATAAATATAGATTAAATATAAATCACTAATTATTTCGAAAAAAAACTACTAAATATTAACTGTTCGATTCTAAAATATTTTGAAATAAAAATCAAATTATAATGTTTATTAAAATTAGCTCTTATAAATAGCTTTATTGAAATACGTGCATACACAAGTATGAATATACCTATACTATATTTATTAGTTATTCATTATTCATTTATTAATATTTTAATGAACATGTTATTTTGGTAATAAAACTAAATAAAACTACATAGAACTACATAGAACTACATAAAACCCATAGCATACAATATGGGATTACAAGATGAAATAATAGATTATAGTGTCAGTTGCACTTGACTAAATTCTATTGACGGTTTCACATTATCCATTACAAGTATGCATCCATATTTTTAATTATTTGCAATTATAGACCTACGCAAAATTGTTATTATATTTTTGCCTTTCACAAAAAATGTGTTTGTATTATAAAATTTAAAACACTGCATTAATAAATCTACATTATACGAATTACATTATAGAATCAAAATATTTTTCACATTTTAAAGTAATTTATCCAATTTATCATGTATTGTAATTTTTTAAATTGATACGAAATGACTGGTAACATAGTTTATAGAACATATCTTATTCCTCTTAATTGTATTATTAATGCGAAAAAAATATCTACCTGTATCTATATATTTATTTTTCAGTATTTAGTATTGGTATTGATTTGATTTACTATTCATGATATGTTGGTGAACTATTCTCGCATATAAATGTGACATAAATACAACTATTTAAACTATATTATTTTTATAGTTTCAGATATTAAATAAATAATTAATTAATTAATTAACATTCACTTTAAATTATTTACTCAGCGACTCAAGCATTTAATTATTATTATTATCATCACATTATAATTAATCATCTATTATTATTTTAAACACAATTGAAGCAACGTATGATATATTAGGTAAATTTAGAATAATACATTTTTTAATGCATATATGCAATAAGATTAATATATACATTCTCAATGTTTAATATATTGCCTGTACATTACGTATCGTTATGCTTGTCATTTTCCCTAAATAAAATAAGATGATTTTGACTGAGCATGTTAAGACTATTTTGAATTCTGAAATTATTCTGACTGAAATAGTTCCTAATATATGAGGGTTCTAACATAAAGTTTTCAAATGGAATACTATTATCGTCTCTTCTAACTACCTTATTGAGCTTTTTTACCAAAACAAATATTACCAAATGATATTATTTAATTTAAAAAATGGTAGTGGATAAAAACGAAATAGAAAGCCCAAATTATGTGCAGCTTCGTTGATGGAGTAAGACCTACCAGACATCCAATCATAAAGCAGAGAAACATCACGTGACTCCATAAGGAAACAACTATAATAAGTCTATTTAAATTAGATAATACTCGTAGATATAGTTTTTTTTTTAATATTTAAAAAATGTAAATCGCTTTTGAATGATACAAAATAATAAGAAATATATCATACCTACCGTAGCTAAAATATCAGTAGCAGAATCATAATATATGCGCCTCACTCTTGCATTTAAAACATATGCAGATTTGATAGTTGACCCCAATTAGCATTATAGAATCAAAAATATAAACAAAATAATAAAGCCTTGTGCTACTATTATTTTTATTCTGATATATCGCCATTGACACACGGCTTCGTCAGAGAACTGATTGGGTATGGAATTGAATATTAATAATAATACTTCATTATTAATTGGGATATAGTGCATCTAATAAACTTACTCATCGTCTTTTTATATTTTAGATAACCCACCTTTCATGTTTTTACGTAATTAACACTTAAACTAATCTTGTATTACGTCTTAAACTAAATAATCCCTTTGTTTGTTCTTCATCTACTTTATATTTATTGCTAACTAAGAATTATACTTGTTGGCAACTTCAGTACACATATCTAAATCTTTAATTGCTTACTATACCTTGTTAATAAACTCTATTCATCATTCCTACATCGCTCTATCTCTCTTATTTTAATGTACCCAATTCCATACCCAATCAGTTCTCTGACAAAACCGTGTGTCAATGGTGAATTATCAGAATAAAAATAATAGTAGCACAAGGCTTTGTTGTCCTGTTTATAGTTTTTTTAGGCTGATTTATAAATCTCTTAGATTTTCTTCATTCTATAAGGCGGCAGAAGAATTTTGATGAATCAAAATATATAACTCAAATCAACATAATATATTATTTAAAGTCAATGTAAAGTCTATTTAAAGTCTATAGTAAGCTAAATATTGAAAATAAATAAATCTAACAAACTTATATTTATTGTATTGGGAAATAAGACGAGTTTAACAAAAAAATGTCTGCCTCCGCTGTTAGCCTAAATTACACTTAAGAGAGAACATTATATATAATATGAAATATACAATAGAATTCATTATATTAAACCATAATAATTACATTGCATTAAAACAGAACATAACCTGATATAGTTCAGTGGTATAACAGTATAGATAGACACAGAAATGAAGAGGTAGGACAATTCTGTGTGTCCTGTTTATTATAATTAATGTCCTGTTTTAATGTTTGATTTCTTATTATGTCACTATGCTTTATATCTATATATATTGTTCTCATTTAATTCTGATTTATACTAACCGAGGAGGCAAAAAGAATTCTGCAAAATACGTTTTATTTCTCAGTACAATGAATATTATTATTATTATTGTATTTGTGTTTCATTTTAAAACGTCTAAATCAGCTGGCCACATCACTATATAAATCAATTTACATAACAATATAGAGATAAATGTATACATACATTGTCCAAATAATAAATAGTTGTCATGTACATTTCCTATTTTAAGTTTTCAGGGTCTCCGAGAGTCTCTATAGTAGTTTTAAAACACCAACGATGTACTCCGTCGTTTCAGGTGTCTTCCTGGCCTGTTGGTTGCCCTATTTCACTGTCAATGTCCTCTACGGTTTTTCTCTCAAGTTCCCAGCCCTGAACACACCTCAATTCCAAACATTCCTTGGCGGTGTATATGGCGTTTTCACCTGGCTAGGCTACGTCAATTCCTTTCTCAACCCGGTCATATACACCACATTCAATATCGAGTTCCGTCGAGCCTTCAAGAAGCTCTTGTCATCTCTTATTCTTTCCTGTCATCCATGCACTTGTGCCAATCGGTGGAGATCCTGATTTATAAACTGTACTAAAAAATTGCGTTCTTAGAAAAACGTTTATATTATTACGTTACATTTTCTAACGGAACAGAAAAATATATAATTTAGAGATTTGTCCATATCGTAATTCACAGTAAGTCAAAATGGTATTTAATGCAGCAAAATCTTTAAGAATGTACCCCAATATCCTTGTAAGTTTGTTTTTAGTGACATTTTGGAGGAGGAAGTTTTCATGTTACTTGTCAACATTTCGTACCCTTTTGAAATGGATCCCTTTTCTTTTTAATGTGTTACTTTTTCTCGCACAAGATTTACATAATAATTATGCAAAAAGCTGTTTTATTTGTGTGTTCCCTTATGATTTATTTTTATAACAATAATATATGTAATTTAAATAAATGTATGACTGATACATCTGATTAACATTTAGTTTAGAAAATTAGGCTTCCTCTAAACAAGGAAAATATTTTAATTTTGATCTTCATATCAATCTAATGCTTTTAAAGTATGAAATATGTAAAAAAAATATTTGTGGCATATTTTCCACTTTGGAAACAGTTAGATGATTATACTACTTATTTCAGAATGAGTAGTATGCACATATTAAACATAATATAATTAAACTTAGTAAGGTTAAAGAGGTAAGCATGAAGATATATACAGGGTGCTCTATAACTATGTATACAGTATTATTAAAGCATTTCAAAGACATTTTAGGATACAAACAGGGCCAACAAAACGCGTCAACTTCAGACATTTTTCCAATTTATTCGGACACCACCTGAGTTTATGGGGAGAGAAACTCCCAAATGGAACCAACTAAGATTTAAGTTTGTCACCACCTAAAGACTTTAAAGCAACGCCCAATCACTTAACAATAGATGGCGCCTATTTTCAAATTGAAATATATCATCTGTTGCCTTGGGGATTTTAAATCTGAAGTTAAGTTCCCACACGAAACATTTGTTCCCTTATTGAGTAACTGTCTTTTTATTGATTGAACAATGTATACATAGTCTGGGACACGCTGTATTATGTATATATGAATATATACATGATTGATGGCTTTGAAAGACTGCAATGCGATAATTTCCTGCTAAAATAACCTTTCTTAATAAAACATTCAAATTATTAATTAACTACTACTAAAGTTGGTAGTGTACATATTATTAACTATATGATATTTTATACAATTTGAAAGCTAATTTGCCATACCTGTAAATTTTCTATCTTTGAACAGATAGGTTCGTGCCATTTTGAATACCAAACCACCAATGATATATTAGAATTAACGTTTTCAACCAGTTTGCAATCTAAGGATTATTTTAACTAAATTAACAGTGTTCGCCATTTTATATTCTTGTTACATACTAAGCTTTGCTTTTTAGAGTAACATTGTTTAAATATTCAATATATTAATATTTTTTAAATTCTATCTATCAATACTTGATAAATTGATTTAAATTTAACAAAACCAATATAAGCATATATTACAAAATTCCAAATTCCAAATTCCAAATGTCATAATTTCTTATCAAACATTGAATAATTTGAAAACTGGATTTTTAAACAAAAACATATCTTTTGATTATAACAATATTCAAATATACATTTATATAGTAATCATTAAGTACATAAATTCACAGAATATTTAGACAAAATATCAGAGTCTTTATTCTGTTAGAATCAAATACTTGTACACAAATAGCCAAAAGTTATTTCAACTTGTGTAAGTCCTACTTGTAAGTAGTATTAATACGTGCATTTTCAGATTATAACTCATCGGAAAGAAGTACCTATCAATACTACTCCCGTATTTTTGTGTTTGAGAATAGTGTTCCCATATTCTGTAGTCAATTTCATTTTCATTACGTAATATCATATGAACGCCAATTGTTACTTATACTCATATAGTTTTGGTAGAGAAAAGGAATTAAATAAAAATAGAAAAACAAACAGGATCATTTATTATAACGAAGATCAAACGTTTTCCAAAATACAATATTCTTCAGAGAGAGAAAGAGAGAGAGAGAACAGGATTTACAATTATAAGAATTAGAACAGGAGTTGCCAATGTAGAACTGATCAGAGTAAACCTGATATATAAATTTGTATACCACACTAGATTTAAGAGATTTGAGAGTTACTTTTATATTTAAGAGAGAAATATTTTTAGACCTTGAAGCTGTAGAAGACAATGTTACAAAATGAGATTTTTAAAGTTTGTTAAGAGCTTTCTTAAAAATGAAAGGTTTTCTAATAAAAGCAATAGAAAAAAGGGTTGAATCATTTTTTGGAAATTACAGAAAAGGTTGAAGACGGAAAAAGACTACTAAGACAGTGGTTGAAAAATGATACAGGATAGCTGTTTTGAATAAAAATGAGTTTCAATTTAGAAACTTCATTATGAAATCATTTCAAAGTGGAACACATTTCAAAATATCTGTGAAGGAGACAATATTTTTTCTTTCTTCTTTAATTGATGTACTCTCTCTCTCTCTCTATCGTTCTGATGAAACAATATTCTCTGTAATTATTTTTCTTTTCTGTAGTATTTATATTTTGTACGCACTTTTAAATTTCCTAATGAAGAATATTATATATTCGAAAACGTTTGAATTTTTAAATAATAAATTATCCTATTTTTTTATAATTTATACTAATTTCTTTAAATGTCACAAACAGGTTCCAAATGATGCGCATTTTACTTCACATTATTGTATACGTACAAACATATTATATTTGAACCTAAATGATACTCACTGTATTTTGTGTATTACAACGATTATTTGTAAATATGTGTTTCACATATAATATGTTTTCATTAAACCTATTTGTTTTAATGTTTTAGTTTTATTTATTTTGAAATATTTACATTTTTTATAAAATAATTGATTGAAATATTCATGTGTTATGCACAGTTTATAGATTTAAAGAAAATAAATAATTATTTTACGAGATATTTGAAATTAACAATATTATCTAATCATATGTAGATCTTTATTTCAACAGAGTTTGATCTATATATGTATGTGTTCTTATATATTTAATATTACTCCAAATTGTAACGTAATTAACATTTGAAAATAATTAAACATACATATTCGTAAAACAATATTTATAGAATAATTTGGCTATTTTTGCATATTGTATTACTACTACATCTATATTACTATAGATATTCTATACTACTATAATGCATAGAACATTATATAACATTATACTAAACTGTATATATGAACATTTTATAAAAAAACTAAATACATAATTAAAGTTTATGTACAATAACGTTTAATTAAAAATTATGGACATGGCGACAAAGGACGTTGAGTTATCATAATAAATTAAATTTTAAAACGCAATTACTAAAAGGTGCGAGTATGTGTTCAGATTCTTAAGTTTAACTGGACAGAATTTTACAGCATTTGCCTAATAAACTGAGCAAAAGTCCTGAGCAGGAAATTTATGTGAATATTTTAAGGTTGCGTATTGGAGATATCTGCAATTATTGTGTATATGGTTGATATATTTGCATTGTTATAACGTTATTTTGTAATATCACTTTTAAAAATGAATAAATAGAATTTGCTCAAAATTATAAAAATTAGACTAAAAGTATTCATGGCAAGCATGTATATTTCAATTGCAACATATTGCCACTTATAATTTTATATATGCAATTAAACATTTTAAAGAAAATTGTGCAATTGTTATTGTTAACTATTTATAAAAATGACGTTATTTAATTATATTTCTTTGTATTGATGCTTTTTGTAAAAGATTTTGTAGTTTTTAAGAGATATGGACTATATTTAAACGTTTGCAGTCGTTGTATTTATCATTTTCTCCAGAAGTGTTGCATAAGCATAAAAACCGTTTTTATTTGCCACTGTCACGTAACCCCAAAAATTGACAATAATTCAGACTAAGAATATAGAGTTTTCAAAGTTTTAAACCAATCGATTTTAATACAATCAAACTTCAGACACTGGAACAATTTTTGCGAACATAATTTTAAATAATTGACGCTTTACCTACACGTAAAAAGGTCAACGTACAATTTAAAGTTAATTTATTTCGAATTTTAATCTTTATTACAGAAAAATTCTAGTAAAATCAATAAATATATATATTTTTTTATATATGGGTGATTATGTAGCTGATTATCAATTGTAATAGTTATTTAATGTAGCATTATTTGTCTTCTTGTCTATCAGTTCGATTTTATTAATACAAATAGTTAATGTTTTATTTATATAAAATGTAGATATTACTGCTTATAAATGATATTCAACAATAGTTGCAGAGTATCAAACTTTATCTATAGTAGGTATATTATGTCAATTTGAAGTGAAAACTCAAATATAAAACTCTATATATTTACTTCAATAAAAATTATATTTGAAAAATTAGTTCATTAAAATACATAGCGCAGTTATAAAGAAATCAAAAGCTATAATAACCAATTGTAATGTTGCGCAGACAAAACAGGCACTTGCTGAATATACTTATATATATTTTTTTAAATATATTAAATATTGTTTTTTTATTTCGTTAGTGCTTTTGCTACATTGCAGGAAGTACACAGCGGTTCTTATTGGTCGTATATATTTGCCAATTAACGTTCAGCACGTCTCACTTAGCAAGAGGAGAGGGACGTACCCGTTTTGCTTTGCTTGGTCCTGCACCATGAGTCTCAGTGACACCAAATTTGTCCTTTACTCGCTTCAGGGAGGTTGTTGTGGGTGATGCTGTCCACAATTCCGTTAGTTGACTCGACTCATACTCGTCCAAATAGGGGTAGACAGTGTCCCACACTTGTCCTGTTCGGAGCAGTTGCGTGGACTTCTCGATATCGGGCGCCATGTAGCGATCTTTATCCCATTCTCTGAGGAGAAGAAAAGTAATGATATAAATATAGAGACAAAATAAAGCTAAATTGAATTGGACAAATAAAAAACCTTACGGGACTACACTTCGCACAAGTCGATACAGTGCTTCCAATGGGGCTGTTGTCTTCAATGGTCGAAGAAATTCGACAGCTTGAGCAGCGCATAGAAGTTCAATCGCCAGAACTAGAAAGCCAAAAATACAGGATACAAAAAACAAAAAAGCCCATGGTGCTTTCAGCGAATTTCAGAATAAGTGTTTACTTTATTAAATAGTTCAATTATTAATAGATGGCTTTTGTAAACTAAATTATTTTTTGTTGTGATAATACAGGGTGAGCCATAAAAAAGGTACCAAAATGCTTTTTTTATTTTTATGGCTGTACATAGATTTTTATCGATGTTTTCTGAGATAATTTTTGTCTATTGATTATCTGAAGGTTATTGTCTATATATGGCTGTACATTACATATATATTACACTGCTGTATAGTATGGTAGAATTATCTGCAGCTACAAAAGAATTTGTAAAATACACATGTGTGAATATCCATGAACTCTATCCACAATAATCTTGCTATGCTATTGTGAAAATTATTAAAAAATCAAATCGACCCGACATTCAAAATCGAAACATTAACATGTTGACTCGCATGGTTAAATATTAATAGAAAAGATAGACCAGACCGGACACGTGGCTAGGCGATCTGGCTTGGGTCCCTTTTTCCGAAAAAATTGCAACCGATTACACCATGACAATTACCGATAGACTATAAATTACAGGGATTATTATCAGATGTTGTTATACATGTTATTGTTTTGTTAA
>JAYRBW010153265.1:0-14158 GCA_036023295.1 Invenusta paracnida | reverse complement strand
GAAGGTATTACATTGTAATACCTTCGATTTGGACGGCTGGTTTCATACAGTCAGTAAAAATGATCATAATTACGGCCTTAGTGTCTCCTCTATATCACTTATTGCTCCTGATTTCAAGCGTTTAAAAAACGATCTACCAACACATATTGCTATTGGTCGTAACAATTAAATTGAAATAGCTTTGTAAGTACAATTCATTATATGACTATTTAAAAATGGTATTTAACTATTATTAATTATATTTTTAAAAGACGTTTACAATGTATTTAGTCAATTTCGTTTTATTGGATTATATAGACGATAATACTGCTACTTTATAATAATATGTTTTGCTAATCTTCTATTACGATTATTGTTAGATATCAAAATAAAGACACATTTTTATTATTTAAATAATAAGTCTTAAATATTTTTAAAAGTATTTAAATAACATACATCAAATCTAAATTTTATGTTCATAAAATTTCGTTATTTTTTTTAAAATAGTGAAGGAAATATAGGATTGAACTGCATATGAGACAGGCTGAAAATTGAAAATATGTACCTTTTATTGAAGACCGGCCCTGATGGTGACCCTGTATCTTCCGTTCCTCCCCCACCAGTGGCAGACTGCTGCGGTGGCGGTGGTGTCGCCTCGATACCCGAATCCACCCCGCCACTTGACGATGAGCTGGCTGTACCGGCGGTTGCTGCCGGTGGTGTTACCGGCGCACAGGCCGTATTCATGAGCTGGTTGGGCGTCCACTTGAGAACAAGACCAGCAAGCGTGTCGTGCAAGGAGAGATAACCCTGCATGGCTCCCAGCTCGTCACGCTGTCAAGGCAACGAAGATCATTTGGTTAGTCAGAATATGGTAAAAAAATTTCGTATAAAGTCTAAAATAATGTCTATCGTATAAATTACAAATAAGTACGCTGACAGAATAAGGAGTGTCATACAATTAGCTGTCAGTATTTACACTGGTAAAATTACTGGAAGTGACTTCATTTTAAGACAATTACAATCAACTAGTATAAATTTAATAAAATCTACGGAATCTCTTTCTAAAATATATTTATATAAGTATATTAGGAATACATCCCTTTCTTAAAAACAAGCGAACAAATATATATGTAAGGAATAAGAAATTGATCCTTTATATAGATTAATGTAATTGTAAAAATATTTTACAATTTCTTCAAAAACATATACTGAACATTTTGATATAAAAATATGAAACCGTCTATATATTGTACGCAACAAAACACAAGCTGTTTAAAAATAGTTACAAATATTAATTAAATAGTGATGTTCGGAAAATCTGGTTCAGTCAAATAAATTATGCATTCAATTAGGTAGAATCAGGCTATCTATTTATAGAGATGGTAAATATAGAAATTAGGTACATACTGGCTTAATTCTATAAGAGTGTGTTAATAAGCCTTGAATAGTATATTAATGGAGAGGAATAAAAAACCCTAAAACCAAATAAAACAGCAATGAAATCTATTTAATTAAGGCAGACATAACAGGTAAGGAATCTAAAATATAAAAGTGTTCTATTCCTTTCCTATAGTTAGTACAAATTCTATAGTTCTACCAAACTAATACTGCTGTTAATAATAACAATTTGATTAAATTAATGACCCCCAAAACCAGTAATAAATTGTTTTATCGATTTCCTGACAATACAGTCGGTATAACCAACAAATGGGGATGCCATCCACACTGATAGTAGAGTTCTTTGCTAGAGAGAATTTAACCATTCTGATTCCAAGCCAAAAACTCAACTACAAGAAGCATTGGGGACATTTTTCCTATTTACTTCAAGTCTATGTATAAGCCCAGGCAGGCAGACTACATGCAATAAATCTCTAATACGTAGAGTACATATACAAAGAGAAAAGAGTGGATTCATACTATTTGGAAGAGAATGATGACAAAGGAGGAGAAGAAATGATGAGTGTGAAGATATAGTGCACGATATAAAGTGTTGAAGACGGAGAAACGTGTTGATAGAATGAGAGGCATGAAATATGTTGAAATGGTCGCGGATGGCTTCTGATAACCGTCACGTACGCCACCTATATTACAAAAAACCTTTCAGTTGTATTCTCTGTAGAACAGCAGATATATATATAGATGGATTCCGAAATGATGGCTACGCAAAATCCTACCAATTTAATGTAATCAACTGCTTTCTCTATCTCACTTCCAGAGAATTATTCTAGGAATATAAGGCGAATAGGAAGTATAAGTAGAGAGAATAAAGCTATATAACAGAACAATAAAGTAATAAAAGAGACAAATTGGGTCAGAAATGTAATATTGGAGGTGACGAGGGGTAATTAGGGCAGCATAGTGCTTACCCATTTATATCCACTGAACTTAGAGAGATTTATTTTAAAGATGCTTATAATAATATCTTGAAATGGTTTGATTTAAAAAGAAAAAACTTCCCAAAAATAAAATGGAAAAATAATAGAGTAAGCCAGTGGATTTAAACAATTAAGACCTTCAGAAATAGAATTTTCAATTTTTAATACATTTTGTAAGAATATTTATATGTAATGATTAAAATTAAATAAGAAATATAACTTTGACTAACCTTTTTGTTGAAAAAAATAATAATTTGACCGAAATATGACATTTTAACTGCGATGGAAACTGTTTTGATATAGTCATTAATAAATCATTTAGCCGACACAATATTATATTCAATTACATTTCAATTCAATTCAATTCAATTCAATTCTATTATATAGTTTATCATTTGTATGCCATATATATTTTTAAAGGCTGTGCTATTTCTATATCATATACATTATTTTTTACACTATAATTTTTTATTTAAACGATTTCTATTCAAATTCTATCTGAAAATAAAGCAAACATCAGGAAAGAACAAAAAAAACTTACGCAGCAATTATTACAAGCAGTTCAATTAGTCCACAAAAAACAATAACAGTTGCAAACACTGAAAGCTCTATTTATAGTGAAGAAGACCTTTATACATAAGAAGAATAGCTACTTTACAGTAAAATTAGAAAGCTTATAATTGTCCGAATGTATTCAGGTAAAGTAGTGTGAAAAGCGATGCAAAGTTAAAAGTCAGAAAACCGGAACAGAAGGAAAAAAACAATATGTGATGAAATTGGCAATAGTGGGATAAAGAATTCCCAACAAGAGTTTCTGAAGTCCCCATGGATGCTGTTAAAGTAGCCATTTGAGACAACACGAGAGTTATAGTCTGGGTCTGAATTAACAACTGAAGTATGTAAAATAAGTTTCTATGCATATTATATAGGTCAGTGTGTAGGCCGACAAAATAGAGTTTTTATAAGTTCATAAAACTCTGAAGTGTGCATTAAATTTCAATAGATGAAAGATAACAGCTTCGAAATGGATGATTGGCATGTCTGTATATATTTATAGATATATTTACTGATAATTATTTTACTTGTATTATTTTTACTGATACATTATTTTCTAATATAGTAAAA
Organism: Invenusta paracnida; assembly: GCA_036023295.1. Lineage (NCBI taxonomy): Eukaryota > Metazoa > Platyhelminthes > Proseriata > Coelogynoporidae > Invenusta > Invenusta paracnida. Next base: position 10,676 of record JAYRBW010153265.1, on the reverse strand, counting down.
TATAGTGTTACTTGCTATACAAACAGAAATTAAACATATAATTTGTTGCAAAGGCCAAACATTAACTAGTTAAAGTCATACAAACTTATCTAGTGCACTAAATGTATAATAGACTATTCATCTTAATATATATTCTCCAGAGAAATGCACGCTTTAGAAATTGTATGCGCTCATACTTAAATGTCGAACTGTTAAAGTAGATTTCTAGAAATAAAAATACAATAATTTTATACAATTATCTATACTGCAATATCAAAATGTATAGCAATGTTATGCTGTGAGATTAGAACTAGTTTTATATAGCAAGTCAAAAATAGGAATTGTTAAGATTAATTATAGATCTACCAAGAACAGAGAAAAATTAAAAGCTGAAGCGAAACTTTTTATTACAAAAAATTCTAGTTCATTATATTATTAGGACATTTAAAAGATTATCTAAAAATAGGCATATAAGCTGAACAATTGCTTAAACGAAAAAACACTAAAAAACTATTAAGTGTCTTAAATTTAATTAATTTGTACCAAATACCATTTGTACTATAGTTTGTAAAATAACCATAAAAAAACATTATAAATTATAGTGCAACGTAAAACAATTGCTGAAGCCTGCCTGAACTACGTACCGCTCTATTTAAAACTTCAGTTATAATACAGGTATTTTGTATTAATAAGTGTACTACATACTCGTAAATTGAAGTTTGGACACGTTTAACTATAATTAATTAATTTTATTTACATACCTCAGAAAAGCCTGAAGGAATACATTATATATATATATTATGGTAAGCCACATGTGTGTGTGTGTATATATACTACAATTATTTAAAAAAAATGAACCAATATAAGAGATTTAAACTAAATACTTTAACAGAAAAATCTGTTTATGAAAAAGGACAATATTAATTGTTTTAAACGAACAAAAGTATAGACAAGGCAAGCTAAATAAATAATTTGAGTAAAAATAAATAAATAAAGATAAGGAGACAAAGTGAATGGAAAAACAGTTAATTAAACAGATGGCTAAATCGTGGACAAAGATATAAAATGAAATGAATTCAGATAGAGGGATATAAACTGATTCAATTGACTGAATTTGTCTTAATATGTTCAGTAATAATGGTCTAACCTAAACAACTATTATTGCCTCATTCGATTGATTCTCTTGTTCCGTCAGCGACGATGGAGTATTTCGCGAAAACTATTTCGAAAGCGATTATTTCGGCCGAAAGGGTTAAGTCGGCAAAAGGTTAACTTAGACATATAAAGGCAAATTTCGACATGTCAAGGTAAAGCTCGACATGTAAAGGCAGAGCTCGACATGTCAAGGTAAAGCTCGACGTGTGAAGGAAGAGATCGACATGTCAAGGTAAAGCTCGACGTGTGAAGGAAGAGATCGACATGTCAAGGTAAAACTCGACGTGTAAATGAAGAGATCGACATGTCAAGGTAAAACTCGACGTGTAAAGGCAGAGCTCGACATGTCAAGGAAAAACTCGACGTGTAAAGGCAGAGCTCGACATGTCAAGGGAAAGCTTGACGTTTAACTATAGATGAACTATGCTTGAATTCTATGCAATATTTGATTTAAAAAGTACTGTTACATATTCCTACAAAAAGCATTACCTTATATTAAGTATAATAGTCAAACTTATATATATTCACCAATTTAAAAAATAATGTTTACACACTAAATGTAAGATATTTTGGCAGCTACACGATCGAAGAGTTAAAAAATTACACAATGAAATCCTAGACTTCCAATCTAGATAACAACTAAATACATAGATTAAATGTCATAAAAAGATACAGAGACACAAAAACATGCATGTATGAGAATTGTCCACTTACTGGTTGTACGAGGACATTATTCTTGCCGTAGAGCAAAGTAGATTTCATGTTTTGATGAAGGGACTCAACGTATTCTTTGGCACTGGATGGAGCGCTTAGTCGAAGACTCTCTTCACTACTGGAGCTCGTGTGCCGGCGAATCTGCGATCATAGACAACAGGAATGGCAATTATGGTAGAGAACTCCTATTCACACGACAGAATTTTGACATATTACAACAATGACGATTATTCTCTTCGAGCTTATTAGATCATTGCCTCCAGCCGACATTCTCACGATTACAACGAAAACTTGGGCATGGAGGAGTATTACTATTTAAAGATCATTAGCTAAACGGCGTTATTAACACAAAATATGTTAGGCGATAAATTAATACACACCTTTAAAGAAGAATGTAGCATACAGAGCTCTGTTAAAATGTATAAGGGCGACAACATAACTTTTTCTTAAAAAAGAAAGAAAAATAATGCGACGCCTGTTTTAGTTTATATAGTTAGCATGTCGTTCAGTAGCTGAGTGGTTAGCGTACTAATTGAGTAATTATGAGGTGGACGGGACCTAATAATGTCCAAACTTATCAGACATGTGTTTTCCTATCCTAAATTAAAAGTAGATATCAATATTTCGATATAAATGTTAACATATTAAATGCATATTTTATTTTATGGATATACGTAGAATGCTCCCGCTAATTAACAAACAATTCGCCTTATAAGTTTATTACTTTCAAAAACATTGGTTGAATATTTAAAAATTGCCTTTTGTTAACATTATGTTGCTGGCAGTAAATGTCATACTAAACTTATTACAAATCAGATGTTCGTAGAAGTACGTAACTAAAATGAAATAAAAGAACATCAATCGACAGAAAAAAACGAAAAATTTAATTTATTAAGAAAATGAAGGTAATCATATGGAGAATCATAATTAGAGTCAAAGCAATAAACAGAATTTTTCTATAAATAGAAATAATAAAGAATAGTTACCAATTCAACTTTTTTTTAACACTATTAACACAATTGGAAAAAACCAAATCTATAAATATACACTTATAGTGAATGTAAACCATTATTACATAATTACCTTAATTTTAGGTAAAGTATCTTGGTTACAAATAGACCGCATAATTTACTATATAGTTAACAATAATTCAGATGCAGTCTAGCTTTTATATCATAGTCTCACAAACAGCAAATATACTATATTCTGTAAGTGACATGTTATATGTATATGAAAAGGTCTCTTTGTGAAGAGAGAATCAAATTTCCTGTTGTTTGTGCTTTGTTTGACAGAAGTTAGTAATCTATCATAAGCTATAAAAGACTAGTTTTAGTTTATTCATATTGCAAAAAAATTTTCTACATTTCAATATGAAGCTTAATTTCAGTAAAGACGATGCTTGCATTAGTTTTTTTACACAATTTAGCTAAAAAATATTGTTACTAATGCTGAAGTTGACATAATTTTTGTTACTATAAGTTTAATTCAAATTTACATTAACCATATAATAGATTTTTCTAGCTTATTAAAGTAAAATATGATTAAATAGTACTTTTTAAATTAACAAAGTTATCTGAATGTAATGAAATTAAATATACGTTTCATATAATTAATACGTTTAATAATATCATTTTGCAAAATATAAAATCATTGTAGTACAGATTTTAGCTAAATTATGGATGTTTTTAATAATAGTGCTTAATGTTTTATATATCTTTATATTTTAAAGAATATCAACGTAAGATATTTGTGTATGATGTAGGATAAAAAACATCAGAGTATATAGGCCAGCTACAGTTATACACCGTTAGACGATAACCTTACACAACTTGGTTCCACAATGTAGAATGTTTACATAACTCTAACAATCAAACAATAAGAAACGTGAACTTTAAATAGTAAACGTATCGATGTGTATATATATACCAACAATAATGAAAGTTAAATTCCAATGATCTCAGATTTTATTATATAATCACAATAAACGAAAAGATTGAAAAGATATTTATGTACACGAGCTTTCTCTGTACAAAAGACAGAAATCTAAAATTATTTACATCTCATTAAACGCAAACAATGCATTTGGATTCTTCTTGTCTTTTATAAAGATGTAAAAAGGAAGTATACATCATAGAGTTGGTAGACCCTTACTCTATGGCATATATTGTATATTTTTTATATACCTAAATATGTATATATACATAATTCCACTATATATACTACTTTTAAAATAATGTGGAAATACGAAAGCAACATGTTTTGGAGTTACCAAATTAATAGAATTTTATGTCCGTCTTCAAATTTTGAATATTCTTTTTCAATATAGATAATAATACCTGTAATATGAAATTAGTGTATATATACGTACAAAATTTACCAAAGGACATAATCAACCAAATAAATAAGAGGCAACTTAAACAAGAGAACATAAATATATTTTTAATTGTTGGGTACAATTATTATATAACGAGTTCATATAAAATAGTAGATACACAAAAAACACTTTTTACGAATTGTCAAGTTCAGTTGGTCAGTTCATGTTTAATTTTATACTGTCAAAAAGCCTCTAAAGGTAATATATTATAATATAATAATAATATAATAATATAGAGTATATATATATATATAGAAACTATATAATAATATTATATAGTTTATTATTAATTAAATTAGTTTAATTTATGTGCTATATTATTGCAAATAAATTACTCTTAGTCTTAAAGGTTATTAGTCTTAAAGGTTCATACGAAAATAAATCATTTTAAAATAAACTTCTGCGAGTTTTAAGATCTTTGAAAGATAACTACTCTCTATTTTTAGGATTTCCATTTTATCTCCAAAATTGCTCTTATTAAGTAGTTTTAATTTCAAAGTAATAGATATTGATCCCCAGTTAAATATTCGTCTATAGCGTTTACTCACTCTGAGACTGGGCTTATTGGGCGAGTGTACGTTATTGATGAGACTCCCTGCAGCATTGGAGGTCGGCCCAGTTGTCACGGAGTATGGGCTGTGTGTCAACGGCCCGTTGCTGTGGATACGATGACGTTGGATGAGCTCGTCGGCGGGAGGGTCGGTCCAAAGATGCTCACAGGTCCGCATTCGGGTGTAGTCGAGAGCGCAGGGCCCGGCTGAAAGAAGGGACAATAATGATAGATATGACCAGCAAACAAAGTTGTCGACAATATGTACAGTCAATATAGAACACCTCAACAGTGAGAAGGGGATTGAGTGAAAAGATGGGTCTGTCACGTGATGTCTAGCGCTCCTCCTACCATACTACTTATAGCTATTGTCGCAGTTTATTAAATTACCATAGATGAGAAATATAACTTTACATTATATGGAAACAACAATTGATTTGAGGCTGCTATTTACTCAGCTGATAGTTAAGAATGAGACATTCAAAGTCAGGTTAAACAGATTTTGAACCCTCCATATTCAAATTATACAATATTATTTAGATATAAATTTAATAAGTGTTAAATTAACAGTATCTACAGGTTGTCCAAAAAAAGAACCAAACCCAACTTTAGTGAAGAAATACTAACATATATTAATATATAGTAATGTATATTATTGATAACCTTCATATTAAAATAATGGTATTTACAATAAGATATTAATAAACAGTCCTGACATCTATGCATTCAATAAAGGTATACTGAGTTTAGCTCATAGAACTGTATTTAATGAACTATATATTTCAATGGTTCGGCTGTTTTAGTTAGGTTCGGTTCTTTTTTGGGACACTCTGTATGTAAAATGATGAAATTACCTCAAATGGAACTTTTAATTTTCGCATAAAAGTGCAAAAAATTATATATTATTGTTAAATGTTTTTAAGGAAAAAATGCTATCGTTATATAATTTAACAGTAACTTATAATATTATACCAAACAATTTCATGGTAAACATGTAATGACTAGTTTACAGCATAATTATATAATTGTTTCATAATTTAATGAAACCCTTAAATAAAATCATACAAACATTATTGATTCTTCCACGCGTAATTGCTAATAAAACCATCACAACTTTACAATCTCAAACAACAAATCAGACAGTCGAGCGTATTACGATCAGGGTGATAGATAAACTCATTTATCGATGAATTAAATCAAAAGTCCCATCTCCAATAATGCCTGAAACGACTCAGTCAGTCAGAATACCCGAGAAACCCGGCAGCGTAAATTGAATAATTCACCGGAACCCCCTTAGCCCCCAATCCCGAACTTTCATTATACTCATACCCTATTAATTTCATTGTATAAGTAATGGATGTACAGGGTCTCGAAAACAATCTTCTTCTCAAAGTGTTGTTTCTTTAACAATTTGAACGATAGTGACGGAAGCTGAAATATTGAGTCTCAGTGAGTTTATAAAGAATAAAACAGAGTCTATTGAGGGATTGAGCATGTTAGAAAGTACACCCAAATATTTTCTAATTCATGTAAGGAACTTAGCTGAAGGGCATCATACTCTAATCTTTATTAAAAATATGATTCCCAGAGGATTGTTTTAGTGTATAGAACGAAGCAATATTCTGATTTATTGTTGATAAAGAAAGAATATTATATATAGTCTCGGTTATATTACGTAGTGGTCTGCAAATATTTAAAAGTTATACTTTTCTGAATTTTGCATATATAAATAGTGTTTCCTCTCAGGTATGAGCAAATTTCTGAAGAGAGTAATTCAATATATACATTTTAATGGATTTTTTCAAACTTTACGCTTTAATGTTTGTTATTTAAATGGTAAAAACTTTATATTATCCCCGCATAAACCATAAAAAAAACGTTATTAGTTTATCAATTTAGGAATACTTAGCTTAAATTCAAACGTTCAAAGCCTACCACACTCTACCAAGCTCTATTTATTTCTTGTTTATGTACGGCATACCTTTTAGAATTTCATTGATATAAGCAATACAATTGTCTGTAAATAAAAAATATATTTAGCAAAAACTAAGTTACAAAAAATATATAGAAAATATTAATACAGAAACATGATTTTTCCTTACAAATATTACAATTTCAATTAGAATAGAAAAATGAATTGTTTGTTTAAACATTATAGCCTCAACCTCAACCTCAACCTCGATCAAACCATCATACTTATATAAAAATATTTGTTTTCAACAGTCGAAATGTTTATATTTTAAAAATTCATTATTTATACAACTACGATAATCGTTACTGTATCAGCAGCGATTTTTTTTTACTAGCATTTGTTATTTGACGAGAAACAACGACAAAGAACAAAGAACAATATACAAGACGAGTAAACTATTTTAGCGAAATATTTTCCAAAAACTGTTAAAGGAATTAGTGATTGACGTAATTCGTGAATGAAATGATTAATTATTTAAAATTACATGCGCTCATTTTTCAATTATAAATTCACTTCCACCAAAAACCTCAACGAATGAAAGATTAGATTTAAGATTAAATGTATAAAAATGAAACATACATAGTTAAATAAATCTATGAGCTGACGTGTCAAATTAGAAGTCGTCTAAGCATACAAATATTTCTATTCAATATAGTAATAATAAACATTTTAAAATGTTACTTTTTAGCCCATGAAAATAAATATCTTGTTTAATAAGTTCGTTAATATTTATAATCAAATAATAATTTTAAAAACTTAGATAACGATGGTTGCCTCAAGCATTAATAGTAGGTAAGTTTATTAACATTAAATACACAGAAATAACATGTTTTTTAAATCTATATATATATAATCTTAAAGATATATGTATATATGTTTCAGAATAATTACATAAAAAACAAGGAATATTCTAGTTCAACATTTATCTTCACAAGTTTACTACTTAATCATATGAAACTAAGCTGAACCCCAAAAAGAATCTCAACGATTTAACGAAATCCAAACATTTTTAAAAGTAAAAAGTTTATTTTGACAAAAGGTGCATTTTTAAGGTGTGGGCAAGTAAGAGGTGCCAGTGAAGGAGGGTGTTTATTACTGAACACACTCATTGAGAAAGATTGATTTGAATCGAATTGCATAATACTGATAATAAAAGAACAATTGGACGCCGTGTTGTAATATAAAATTTAATATAACACCAGCAAACTATAATTACCATTGTAGAAAGTCAATGGATATAGAGCATTAAATATAAAAACAAAATCCGATTACCGACGATATAAAATTTCAAACGAGTAATTCATGCAATAAAATCTATCTAGGTATCGGTTTTTAAAACATATACAAAAACTTGGCAACATTTTCTATTGAAATATAAAAACTCAATAAAAGTAAAATTAAGCAAAAAAACTACCATTTAAAATACCATTAATACTGAATCTATTATCAAACAAATATAGGCTAATAACAATTATATATAATATATTATTTGCTTCAGTACTACATAGTGATATAAAAAAAGAGAACATCAATTAAGCATTATTGACAGTATTCGAGTGAGTGAATATTAAGCAATAATGCAGAGAATGTTTTGCAACTTGTAAACTATCATATCAGACTCAGTAACACGGCTATTCAGAGTTTAGTAGGTATATAATATCTTCACATAACAAAATGTAACCGAACCTTAAATGTTACAAATGCGGAGGCGAAATGTGAAATTAAACAAAAAATAAACAAGTAAGTAGACAAAAATAACCTGAATACCTGCTTCCTTGCCAAACAAATCACGGAGAAATAAATATTGGAGATAAAAGAATTGGAATAGAAGAGGGGCGGAGGGCGTGTAGGGATAGTAAGATGCACTGGACGGTTATAGACTAAGTTCTCAGCATAGGGCAAAGATACAAATACAGACATGTATCCCTACTCATATATGGTTCTCGGAGTATTTATAATTTAAAGAGACGAAGAGGAACTGGAAAGGGTGGAGAAGAAAAAGTAAAAGAAGGTAGTCGATATAAGAGAAGAAAGCATAAAGTAGAGTGAGGTAGATATTTCTATTATAAAATCAATACAAAAATATGCTTTCCAAACAGCACGGGCCGGGTGGAACTAAACGCTGGATAAACGAGCTGAATGTTATAAAAATGCATAGAGAGAGAATAAATTAATTATAATTCCAAATTTAGTTTTCAGATATATTTTGCGAACAGACAGTCAGGAATATTAGTTTGCCGCTTTTTAATTGAATTTTTCTTCTCGTCATGAAATTTTATTGTACATTAAATATAGAAATATGAATGCTGGATTTGTTGAATATAGTCGTGATTTATAGGAATACATAAAATATAATTAAAAATTTTATCAAAAAGAGAATATCTTTTATAATAGACGATTAAATTTAAACTAAATTTTTATTCGGAGGACGTCATGGATCCAATTTAAACTGAAACTAATTTTATGCACTCCGAATAAATAGTATCTTATACTACTAATTTGTGCAGAACATTCTTCAAGAGATAACTTACCGAGTAATGAAGCCAGTAGAGGTCCATTACAGGGATCCGAGATAATGGCGTCCTTCTCGTAATATTTTCTGGAAGTAATTACGTATAAGAATAAATGAAGTAAAAAAGGTCAAATGTAATACAATAGTTTATCTTAATAAGATAGATTCCATTAGAAAAAATTCTTTAAATTGATAATATTACTTATAAGATTAAAAATAAAGAAACTATTGTCTTAGTTAATCATGTAGAAAACCAGAATATTGTTTAAACTATCAGTAAAACTACCGTCTATATTGAAAACATTTTTAATTCAAAGGGAGAAACTTAATTCGAAGGATTAAAAAATCATGAAATAGAAATGTTTCTTGATTATTGTCATACATAGAATTAAAATAAACTATTTTATCATAATTCAGGTTACATAGATAAAATTCATAATATATAAAGTGTAACAAAATTTTGGAATCGAGTCAACATTAAATACGGATATTTTGGATAAAAATAAAAAGACGAAGAGATATTCTTACATGGTATCATATATAAAAGTCAACACGCTTTTCTTAATTATCAAGCACTTACAAAGACAATTAGTACCATGGAAGTTGATTTAAATATTAACACACGATATACAACTATAAGTTAATATAAAAAAATACACGTAATAAAGTACATAAAATACTTTAAATAGACATGAAAAAGATTTTTTTACATTTTAATTAAATTAAGTAATATGTTACATTCATGAATATACAAAGAATGAGGTGCAAAGCTCCATCTGTAATAAGTTATAATCAGCAGATAGAATGTTCTAATGCTCTGCACAAACGTTCAAGCTGGCTCGTAAAGCTAAATGTCGTGTCCACACGGTCAAGCCGGCTCGTAAAGCTAAATGTCGTGTCCACACGGTCAAGCCAGCTCGTAAAGCTAAATGTCGTGTCCCCGCGGTTAAGACGGCTCGTAAAGCAAAATTTCGTGTCCACATGGTCAAGCCGGCTCGTAAAGTTAAATGTCGTGTCCACATGGTCTAGCCAGCTCGTAAAGCTAAATGTCGTGTCCACACGGTCAAGCCGGCTCGTAAAGCTAAATGTCGTGTCCACATGGACAAGCCGACTCGTAAAGCTAAATGTCGTGTCCCCACGGTCAAGACGGCTCGTAAAGCTAAATGTCGTGTCCACACGGTCAAGCCGGCTCGTAAAGCTAAATGTCGTATCCACATGGACAAGCCGGCTCGTAAAGCTAAATGTCGTGTCCCCACGGTCAAGACGGCTCGTAAAGCTAAATGTCGTGTCCACACGGTCAAGCCAGCTCGTAAAGCTAAATGTCGTGTCCCCACGGTCAAGCCGGCTCGTAAAGCTAAATGTCGTGTCCACACGGTCAAGCCGGCTCGTAAAGCTAAATGTCGTGTCCACACGGTCAAGC
>JAYRBW010153254.1:0-14158 GCA_036023295.1 Invenusta paracnida | reverse complement strand
AAATTTAAATACCATATACTTCACAACATTGGACGAGAATAAGTACATTTAATTGATTATAAAAGAGTGCAAGAATAAATATTAAAGAAATATTTGGACAAAGTGAAACACAATAACTAAAAATGGATAAGTGAAATAAGATTATATTAATACATATATCTCAGACAGAAATACAAGATTACAACACTCATGTAATGCAAATGTTGTAAATGTATGAAAAAAATCATATTTGATACATAATAGTAAACAAATAAAGTAGCTTATAGGCTACCATATTTTAAAAAGATGATCGGAAACCTTTATGTAACTTATCTATTTTAAGCAAAAAACGATGTGCAGAAAAACTATCAAAAGATAAGTTTTAATAAAATTGCATTTACGCATCTTCCTCTCTGCAGAATCGAATTGAGACAATTACTTGAAACTAAATCAATGGGGAAGATGTACATACTTTTATAAGATTATTAGATAACAGGTGTAACAAAGATGTACACGTAAATGAAAAGATTGATACACCGGTCATATTGTACATAAAATACGGCACGATCAATATGTTTCAGATATGTATATCTGTTAAACAGACTAATTATAATTAAATTTTGAAGAGCTGTGTCTGAAAATGGAATCTATACAACTAACACATATTTATACGGGTTTTACTTGTTTATGTTGTCTAACGTGTACGAGTTCTCTTAATTACATACTGCCACTGATACGTCTGTTCACTTATATGTATTCGCTTGTGCCTTGTGAGAAGTGATAAATGGGAAAATGATTTTTTACATAGCACAGATTGATAGTTTTTCACCCTATTGAAATCTTATTTAGGAGTGTACTAGTGATGGAAATTAGCTCCTAAGTAAATCAAAATGATCTACATAGGAATTTGCTTATAATTTTTTTATGTAAAAATAAAAAAGTTACAGCTAATTTAATTTTTCAAAAAAGTACATCGAAATAAGCGAATGACAAAATTCAATTTTTTATCGAATTTTTTTTTTGAATCAAAATAATTAACTAAATAATAAAGTGCTGAGTGCCTGTGTTAGTGCGAGTTGGTGATTAATTCAGTTATTACTGCTTGATTATTTTATAACAAAAATTAATTTCGTGAAAAAAAATTATTTTAAATTTTTTTGGGTGATCTTGATGGAACCGTTCTTCTGGTTGTCCAGATAGGTCTACAAAAGAAATGTTTTCACTAAAAGTAGTAAAAAATAATTTTAGGAAAATCACGCAAGCTTAATATACCTGAATTGTTCAGCAAAAATTGCCAGCGAAAATATAAGTTAATAGGGTTAAACAAAAATCGATGTGCAGCCTATTTATCAAAAGATAAATTTTAATAAATTGTATTTACGCATCTTCCTCTCTGCAGAATCGAATTGAGACGATTACTTGCCACTAAATCAATAAGAGGAAAATATACTTTTATTAGATTATTAGATAACAGGTGTAACAAAGATGTATTCGTAAATGAAAAGATTGATTCACCAGTAATATTGTACATAAACTACGCATACAAATTAAGAAATGTACATACCATTGCATTTGAAGAAAAAGGGCACGATCATAATGTTTCAGATATGTATATCTGATAAACAGACTAATTATAATCAAATTTTGAAGACTTGTATCCGAAAATGGGATCTATGCAACTCACACATATTAGTACGGTTTTACTCTTTTATGTTGTCTAACGTGTGCGAGTTCTCGTAATTCAATAAAGCACACTGATACATCTGTTCACCTAAATGTATTTGCTTGTACCTTGTGACACGTGATGATTGGGAAAATGATTTTTTAAATAACACACATTGATAGTTTTTCACCCGTATGCGTTCGTTTATGTACACTTAGGCTTGATGATTGCGAAAATGACTTATTACATTGTAAGCATTTATACGGTCTTTCCCCTGTATGTATTCGCTTGTGTTTTGTGAGAGTTGATGATTGCGAAAATGACTTATTACATAACACACATTGAAACGGTTTTTCACCTGTATGTATTCGCTTGTGACGTATGAGATCTGATGAATGTGAAAATGATTTATTACATAACATACACTGATACGGTTTTTCACTTGTATGTACCAGCATGTGACGTGTGAGATGTGATGATGCTAAAAATGTTTTATTACATAACACACATTGATACGGTTTTTCACCCGAATGTATTCGTTTATGTACCTTCAGGATTGATGATTGCGAAAATGATTTATTACATAAAACACACTGATACGGTCTTTCACCCGTATGCACTCGTTTGTGACGCGAAAGGTCTGATGGTCACGAAAATGATTTATTGCATAGAACACATTGAAAAGACTTGTGATCTGAATGCATTCCATTGTGATCATCTCTTTCTTTTATATTAGAGATTGTTGATGAATACATACTAATTCCGATTCGGTAACTGAATTACAATAGGCCGATCGAAATTAATGTTGAGACTTCAGTTTTTCGCTCTTTCTATTTGGATCTTCCTGTAAAAATAAAATAGAAACATTAATAAAATTATTAGGAATCCGAAATACTTAAGAAAAATCCATAAAATGTACAACTAAAGAATGGTTAATACAGATTTACAGATAGTTTCCCTTTAATATGGAAGAAACAAACAGAATTGTTAACACCTCTCTCCTACTGAAAGAAACATATTTAACAAAATCATTAAAAGTAATACTTTTTTATAATTACTAATAGGCGACTTTAAAATAATGATTAAATTCGATTGCATTAATCTTAAATTGACGATCATAGCTTCTGTTCCAAATATTCTCGGGTGATCGTGTATGGCAGCCGAAGAGATTCAAAACGAAATTCCCCTAAATATGTCGATAATTGTACATATATGTCGATAAAATGCAAATATATGTCGAAAATGTATATAATTCCGACAATTCACATATAATGTATATAATTGCACATATATGTCGTAACTGTACAGTAATGTCACTAAAATGCACATATATGTAAATAATTGTACATATATGTCAATAACTGTACAGTTATGTCGATAAAGATACATATATGTCAATAAAATGCACATATATGTCAATAAAATACACATATATGTCAATATTTGTACATATATTTCAATAACTGTACTTATATGTCACTAAAATGAACATATAATTCAATAATTGTACATTTATGTAGATAACTGTACATATATCTCACTAAAATGCCCATATATGTCAATAATTGTACATATTTGCCGGAAACTGTACAGGTATGTCGATAACTGTACATATATGTCAATAATTGCACATATATGTCGATACTTGTACATATATGTATGTAGATAAAATACATATGTCGTTAAAAAGTCCTTAATTGATGTGCATGCAATTGTTGAAGCAGCTAAGCTTCGATTTGATTTATTCAGGGGCGAATTCGGAGCATGGAAAAGGATGCTGCAAGTCTTTGAATTGTCGCCGAAGTGAAATATTGTTTTACTATCTTAGCTAAAACTAATACAGACCTGCCAACCTTTTGTAACTACAAACCGGGACAACAACAACAATCTTTAGAGGGGGGTCCTCCCCCGGAATTTTTTTAGATTTAAACCTTTAAAATAAGCGTTTTTAACGGTTGTATACAATATAAATTATGTATACGAAGTATACTTTTTTCTTCATATTTTTAAAAATAAATGTTCAATGAATATAAAAAAAGTTATTTTTAATGTGATATTAAAAAATTTTAAAAACAAAAGGAATACAAATTACTTTTAAAATAGATTCTATTGTACATAATATTGAAAGTAACGTTTCCTTTAAGTCTATAATACAACGTTGTGAATGAGTGAAACGAGTAAAATGTAAAAATGAGTAAAATGAGTAAAATGACATTTCTAGGTTATAGCTATAGCTAAATACAAATGCATACAGATCGATAGGCTGAAGATGGTAGATTTATAGATCAGAGGGGGTGGGGAGGGGGTCATGTCAACATTTGACGTCATTCAGTATAGTTTTCACTTACTTCAAGTTTAATAAAAGTCAGTAGAGTTTAAATTTTAATAAATGATGGAAAATCAAATGTGAAATTTAATACCGTTCTTAATATTAAATAGTATACATGAATTGGTATACAACAAGGGGACTGCTGTATACTATTTTTATAAATATTTTCCATTTATACACCATATTTGTACTGTATTATACTGCTTTAACTTTATTATAAATATCACAAATTGTGTTTTCTAAATTTGAAGTTATCACGCATCTATTTGAATTTCGATTAAATATCACAGTATTGGTATATTTTTAGCTGTATGCAGTAGACATAAAAATAATAATTCATTATATTCATACTACAAATTTTATACATTTCAGTATCACACTGAAAGGGAAAATTGAAGTCTCTTTCGAAATCAAGTCGACAAACTATAGACTAGTTATACATACATACTTTTTATATTGATAATCGATTATTATGTAGATAAATTTTATAATCTGGAATGTCATGTCATTTTTTTATGGAAATTGCATCTTGATATATATATAGTGTCTATAAACGCAATTATTTTTTCACTCGGATCAATTATTTTTTGAATAAATTTTTAAAATACTATTTAAAATCAATAGATTTATTCTTATAACACAAGCAACTACGCACATTGGAATATTTTAGTATTATCAAGTGGAATCCATAACAGAAAGTATCGACATTGTTAAAAATGTGAAAGCTATTGATAATGCAGCAGAAGTAGCAAGGTTAGCAGATGTACGTTCTCCACATCGTTCTACAGTACAAGTTTGAAAAAGCAGGGTATGTAAAAGATGAAATAAGTCTGTTTTCAAAAAAAACCTTTAAGCGGCAGTTCTAAAAGAATTAAATAAAAATTCTCCAACATCTACTCTTCCTTTTTCAAGCCAACTTGCTGCCCAATAGAGTATAATGTTTGCAACGAAACTGTTTATAGAACATTACTTAAAAAGGGTACAAAACCATCTTATGCATGCAATAAATAAAGATGACTCTGAAAGACGCATTCAAGAGATGTTTGAAAAGGACCCTGCATCTACTGATAATATTATCTGGTCGGAAGAAGCCACATACAAGCTCAATAGTCATATTAATAAACAAGTGTGAGTTTTGGAACACAGAAAACATCCATCATACTCTGGAGAAAGACATTAATTTACCAGGTGTGACTGTATGGTGCCTTTTTATACGTTCAATGGGATTATTGGTCCTGACTTCCCCGACAGCACTTTCAACAGACTTTATTATTTCGACATGCTACAAAACTGTTTCATGCCTAAAGTTGCAGAACAAGATGGACTTCTCTTTCAACACGATAAGGCTCCATCTCATTGTGCACTGATTGTGCGTCAGTGGCTCAACTACACATCCTTTGGTGCCCGGATTGGGCAATGTGAGACAATTGAATATCCAGCTCGATCGCCAGACCTAACCCGTGTGACTTTTTTCAATGGAGTGTTCTAAAGTTTATGGTGCCAATCCTCGGATGAAGACGAAAATTACAAATGCCATTAGCGAGATCTACAATGATGAATGCAGTAGTGTGCTCTGTTAGGTCCAGAATGAGAGTATCAATGGACAAAGATGGTGGTCGTTTTAAAATTATAGACCATATGTTTGTCATACTTATTAACTTTATTGTTATTCTTTATTTTATTTGTATTGTTCCAATATATTACAACAATAATGTTATTAATTCGTGGTGCGTGACTTTAAAGACACTCTGTACATATATAATATTATCTTTAAGCCTTATAGGAGGCTTGCATGTTTATTAACATTATTGGAGGTTTGTTATACATTTCTGAGATATGTAGACACCTTTCGCACTATATATAAACCCAGTAGAGAGTTTACCATATATTTTAAAGTCATGTAGATATTGTATTTCTTGAACAATTTGAGCCTTTCATATAAGGCTTGCAGAACATTTTTCTGTCGCAGCATTTAAATTATCACATTTAAAGTTTAATTTTATAAATTTATAAATCATGTAGATTCACATCCTGTTCTTCTTTCATTTAAAATGCAAAATGCTTTTTTAGCATTTTAAAAATAAAAATATGTTTTTATAGATGAAAAATAAATGTTTTAAAGAAAAGATGCATATATTTAATTTCAATCTAAATTGTGGATTGAAAAACCAGCTGAAACAGTTATATTTTTTAATGAGACTGGGAGTTTCTATTTTTGTAATTCGTTTATTTTAAGATATTCCAAAGCAAATATTTGTTAGTGTTTCCCTACCAAGTTGTCACCATTTTATTAAGAATATATTCATTCATGCGCAATTGAAGTACAATTTGTGGAGTTTATTTTTAATTCAAGTATATTGGAAATGATAATAGTTTATAGCCCAATCATAACATATTTAAACAAAAACTTTAATTTAGTTATATTCTAAAATATAATGCTTTTAAGATATTTACAAATGTGTGTAAAAGTAGAAATTTTCATGATATTTGCTTAGATATAAATATATCTGGAAAAAAGAATCGCCGTCCCTAAGTATAGTTATTATATATTTTTAGATAAATTTGATGTATCACTTTAATTTAACCCTTTTTATGAAATTTTGACATTTAATAAATCAACATAATAAATGATGAAATCTGTGATTTAAAGTTAGACAAATTTAAAAGTTAATCTTTGTGCCAAGAAACTCGCCAAAAAGTTTCATGTGGACAGAAGAATGGTTCAAAGACTCTGTCAGAAGAAGTGCAATGAAGGAACCGTAAATGATTGGTTAAAATCTGCGTGCCAAGACTTTCCACTGATCGTCAGGATCGACTTTTAGCAAGAATGAATATATTCATTGCATACTAAAAGTTTGGTAGTGCTAAACCAAATGTGCCACAATTTATAATATATATGTAAATTACCAAAAATACTACACTAAATTGCATGCATGTCACTTTTTTTGTAAATTCTGACATAAACCACATTTTGAAATTTACTTGTGCTAAGTTTAATATTTGTTAATTTATAAATATTATTATTTTATCAATATAATTATTAACATAATACTTAATTATAATTATAATTATAATTTATAATTAATTATAAATATATGCTGCCATCAGCATATGCTAGAGTGGCAAGAAAAATGGCTGTATAAATAGAGCTTTGCTACTCTGTATAAGATAAGCGTTCTCGTCTAAAAGAGTGTGATGAAGAATGTAATCTACCAACACAATAAAATGAACATTAGCCAAGGTGTCACCCTGCATGACACCCAAAGAGATGTTTGAACCAAGGTAGATGTGTCATGATAGAGGTCCATAATAGCAGAGATGAGAACTTAGATGATCCATAGAAACTAAAGATGGTAGAGATGGAAGGAAACTGAATCAAAGGCCTTAGATTGAAGTCAACAAAGACAATAGAGATGGAATGCTGTCAAGCATGGCAAGAAACGATGGTTGAGCGGAGGGCAATAATTTGCTCCGCAGAGGATCAACCAGGGCGGAAAATCTGGTTACGCCCCTCTTTTGTGTGACAAAAGACGATTAATGACTGGAAGTAGGCGATTCAGAATGATTTTGTTGTATAGCTTGGCAAGAGTACACATAAGAGAAATGCCACTGTAATTATCGAGGAATGTGGAGTTTCCCTTCTTTGGTATAGAGATGATGGAGGATGTTCTCTAGATTTGAGGTATGTGTGCATTAGGGTGACCTCTGAGTGAGCAGGATGCACTGAGTAAATCGGTGACTTCTGCAATTAGGCTAGGCAGCTTGAGCACTCTGGCGGGGATGTTGTCAGGACCTGAGGAGGTATGAGATTTAGTAGTTTTAAGAGCTTTGATAACCTCTGCTCAAGAAATATGTCCACAGTTAAAGGCTGCTGATTTGGGTACTTGGAGACCAGGTAGCGGGAGAAGGTCGTATTGTGGTGAAAGAGTTGAGCAGTTTATAATAATGCATGATCAGCAATTAGTACATTTCTGTGATCAACTGAGTTGGCAGCAACCACAGTTGTCGTCAGCAACATCCCGCTGTCGAAAGCCAACAGAACAGAATACAGGAAAACCCGGATGAGACTCCAAGCAGCTTATGCCATGGAAGAAAACAGCCAACCATTCAAAATCGCAGAGATGAGAGAAACTATCAGTCAAATGAGATCCAAAGGAGCAACAGGCGACGACGAAGCGGAACCTCGGTTCCTTAAACACCTGGGCCCTAGGACCTCGTCCGGCCTCCTAACCTGCCTCAACAAGTCTTGGACCAACTGCTACTGCCCACAAGACTGGAGAATCGCGACTATCATCCCCCTCCTGAAGAACAACAAGCCAGCAGGTAAGGTCGACTCCTACTGGCCAGCCCTGGAGAGAAAGGTGACCAGCCGCCTGCACCAACTGGAAGAATCGAGGGGCTGGCTCAAGGGCTGGAGAAGCTGACTTATCAAGATCCTCCTAGACAAGAACGTCCCCCTCCACTTCGTTAGATGGATTGACGACTTTCTTAGGAATATACAAGCTTGCGTCAGATGGAATGGGACTAAAGGCAAGAGCAGGAAGATCAGGAAGGGCCTTCCCCAGGGGTCGGTCCAATCCTCTCTCTTCTTCCTTTTCTATATAGACGATCTCGAAAAGGAGATCCCCGAAAGAAGTGGACGGCTCATTGTACGCTGACGACGTTGCCCTCTGGGCCAGTCACAGAAACAAAAAAGAGCTACCCGCGCCATCGAACAGGCAGTCACGAACATCGCCAACTGGAGCGAAGACGCTAAGTTGAAACTCAACGCCCAGAAGTGTGAAGTCAGCTTTTCTCCATGGACTCGCACGAATCAAACTGCAAACCCCGAGTGCTCCTGAATGGCCAAGCCCTTCAATTCAACACGTACCCGACTTTCCTAGGCATCACTTTAGACAGAACCCTCAGCTTCGAAAAGCAGGTTAACAACGTCTGCAGAAAAATCGACTTCAGATGTAGTCTTCTGAGAGCGGTGGCCAGCTGGGAATGGGGTTCCCGACGCAAGACTCTCCGTCAACTGTTTATCACCCTGATTCGTGGAACTCTCGATTACTGCGCAGCAGCTTGGCAGCCATGGATTTCGGACTCTAAAGTAGATAAGCTGGAACGAGCTCAGAATAAGGCTATCCGTATTATCACGGGGCAACTCAACACGACCCCCCTGGAAGCCCTCAACTGTGAAATGGGGGTACCTCAATATTGGCAGGTTAGAAAGTGGCACGCAGCAGTAGCCTGGGAAAAGGTCCAAAGACTTCCCCCTAGACACAAGACGGGGAGTGGGACAACGAGACATAGACTTCAAAGGGAGAGCTGGAGGCACCTCACCAAGACCATCTGCGCAGAAGCCGGCCTTACGGCCAGTATCAACGAGCCTTTCCAGACCAACAGGACCTCTACCTGGAGTCAGAGGGACTCTCCCAACTGGAAAGCTCAACCTCACCTAGACGGGAAATTGTCCAAAGCGGACCACCCAGCCGAACTGAAGCGTGACGCGATATCGACGGTCAACAAATAGAATGCCCGGCATACCATCTACACGGATGGATCAGCGAACAACGGTACCACTGAGGGGGGTAGCGCCGCGGTATTGACCAGAGGGAGAGCTGAAGACCCCAGAATGATCACAGCGATCAGAAGAAAAGGAGCCCTGAGAACACCCTTCCTTCGAGACGGAAGTAACGGCCCTCAACTTAGCTATCGACTGGATATGGGAAAGGAAAGACTACCAATCCCTCGACAACACCCTCATCTGCACGGACAGCCGAGCCCTTCTCAGAACGCTCTCGAACCCGAACAGCAAGGAAACAAGAGCTCTCAGTAACATCCGAACCAGACTTAATTCCCTCCCTCTCACCATCAACCTCCAAAGGGTTCCGGGGCATTGTAGGCTCACTGGAAACAACTGGGCAGACCAGGAAGCCAACAGAGCAGCTTCCAGAGGGCCAGCCTCTCAATGGGAGGAGTCGGCGGTGGTCAAACCAGAAACGAACCAGAGAATGATCTCCTGGAGTGCTTCGAGGGCTCTTCTTCGCTGCCACCTCTTCAAGACAGCCCCCAACCTTGATAGAGTCAGGGAGGTCTTTAGCATAGACAGGGAATGCGCGGCTTTTCTATCTTATCCCCCTTTTTCTTTCGCCTCCCATCCTTCCCCTTGAATGATACTACTCTTTATTTTTATCCCCGCATGAAACTTGTTGACCTCAGGGACCTGATAGAGTCGGTTCTGCTTGCCCAACTCAGATCGGGTCACAGCCGGTGCATGGCGGCCTCGGGAGCAGAGCCGATATGTCCGAGATGTCAGGAAGAACCGGAAGACCTCCCTCATTGGCTCCAGAACTGCCTAGCTCTTCTCGGACTCCGGATGGAGATTTTCGGAGGTCGCCCCCCCCCCTGGCAGTGCTGGCCCGAGCACCGGCCAGGGTGTTGTTGTATGCACGCCGGTCTCACCTTATCTAACGACAGGGGGAGCATCGGCGTTGACAATTCAGCCCCAGCAGCAGCAGCAACCACAGTAGTAAGTTTACATTTGCGACCAGTGAGCTGATTGACTGCTTTCCATGCAGCAGCGTATTTACAGTTAATTGTTGCATTTTGAATGGCTGTGACCGCATTCTCTATATGAATATGTGTTATGAAGATGTAGGCTTCTCAAAGTGCCTCTACAGCTGTAATAATGCATTCACTACCAGACCCAAACTTATCTGTAACACTCTGCAGGTTACGTCTAGCACAGTTTAAGAATCAGAGTCCAAAGACCTCTTTGCATTTCATGTAAGGTTCTTTTAGGGAGAGCCTCTGCAGCCTTGGCAATTGCCACATTGAAATGGAGAACATTGTATTGTGGTTCAAGTTCTCGAAAAACGTTCTCAAGAAAATGTTGCTGGCTTGTAGTATTACACAGTTTGGTGTTTATGCCACTGAAGACAGACATTAGCATAGATGTGGTGATAGTCTGGACTTAGAGGGAAAGCATATTAACCTTTTATATTGTAGTAGATTGTCTATGGGAGAATTATCCAGTCTCATTACGCATCAGACGGTGATTTGGATCATGAAAAGTAGGAAGCTGGCAAAATCTTTGTTGCAATGGTGCCATTAGCAGTGATAAGGTCTCGAGCTGAGAGAAAGTCATTGAAGTAGGACCTGTTGGTATTCTTGGTACAACAGCAATTCTTAACAGCATGACGATTGGCCTGAAGCAGAGCATTGAAGTCCCCAAGGATGAATGACTGTAGTCACAATGGATGAAGGAATTGTAGAGTACAGCAAGCAAGTTGTAAAAATCTTCTGTATCTATCGGAGTAGTGTTGGTAGTTGTTGAGCTCAGAGCATAAGCACAGATAATATTAAGCTTCCAATTCCAAAGAACAAAAGATAGGAATGTAATATGTTATAACTTAATATTTTATAATACTATATTATGCTATTTTTAAAATAAGAGAAAAACAAGATTGTACCTACATAGTATATCTTACATAGACACATTTTAATGAAGGTTAGGGAGTAAACTTTACTGTCTAATACAAACATAATATCAAATGTTGAAAAACACCTATTTTGCACAAGCAGAAAAATCCAACTTTTAAAATCGGTTTCTTTTTAAACCCATAAAGGGATAATGGAATCATTGGAGGCATGCATCCAAGACATTTTGTCACTATCTGGACCACCAAAATGTTTACATTAGAAACACTTGCTGGAGAATTTATCAGAATGTAACATATGTATTCTACAAGGGACAATTTTCTAAGTGGAATTTTAAAGTATTTTTGAATGTCACATGATCAAACCAACCATTTAAAACACTAAAACCAAATTCAAGCTTTACATCTTCTCATCCTATTTTAGCTTTGCAGTTAACAACTTGTAAAATATTGCAAAATACCAAAAATGTAAGTCATGTATTATCCTGAGCTAATGTTATATTTTTCTTTAAAATAGTGCGCTTCCAAGAATGATAAATCTAAAATATATCTCATTAATAAACTTATTTATATGATTACGAAGTAAATTATTTATAATACTTTATATGCTGCTGAATAAAGATTGTTATTATTTGTTTTAATGTGTAATGTAAACAAACTCAAAATATAAATTATAAAGAAGTAAATTGATGATGTACTTTAATATTGACACTTCCTATTTTAATTCTAAATTGGACATATTATGAATCTGTCACACTGAAATTATAGAACTAATTTTATTTTTCAATCCAAAAAATTAAATGACTCCTTGTATTTATAAACCTTGAACCTGTATTTTATAAAATGCACATTTATCAGTTAAAGCGTGCCATAATTTTAAAAAACAATACATAAAATATATCTAAATATTTCATTATACAGTTTCATTATAATTTATAATAGAATTTGTTGATTTTGCATTTGGCAGGAAGTTCTATTTTCATAGCCACTAATTAATACTAATGGACATTTAACATTTGCTGAAGCTTGTAATAGATGAATATTATTATTAATAATATAAGTGTAATAATAAATTTGGAAGTGACAGACTAATATTTTTTGAACAATTTTCTGGTGCTAATTAATACAGGTGCCTGAATATTAAAGTTGCATACAACTATGCTCAGCTGATCAATGATGTTACAAGACTTATATTTATAATGAATATAATGTAGCTCTATAATTGGATAAAATAAGCAACAAACAAATGAATTTAAAAAATATACTAACTTGCATTCATACTAGTTATTAAAATATTAGTTAGTAGTCTATTTCAGATATTATAATCATAGAGTACACAAAGAGAAACGACTGTGTTTTGAATGTATACATTTTAAAAATATATATTAAAATTCATCGAATCAATTGTAGATTTCAATTTTTATATTTATTTGAAATTTCAACGAAAACTAAAAAATCATGTTTATACTACTGCTCGTCTACTCCTGCTTGTGAGTAGTATAATAATAATATTTTTTTTATTTTATGCATAACTAAATAGATAAAACAGAAACAATATATTCATTAATGATACAAGCATAGAAAATTGAAATATATATATCCAAGCATATTAGTACTTTTTTATTTACAATAAAAGTACACATATGTACAGATTTGAAAGTTAAAATACAAATGAAAATTATGAATATGATGAAATAAAAATGTATAACAAAAATATATATTATTACTTTTGCTATGAAAATATATAAATTACCTGTAAGCTATTGTTTTAAATTTGGAAAAACTAAACTTTAAATTGTTTAGTGATTATTACAACCATAAAAGGAAAAAATCTATCACTTCCTGGCATTTTCAATGCTAAAATATTTGCCAGGGTAGACATGAATGGCGGCCATCAATATAAACAAAGTCATAATAATAGTAATTTATTTCTTAATTATCGTGTAATATATTGATAATTTAATTATTAATTAATTATAAAATGATACTTGTTATATATAAATAATTATGGTAGTTGTAGTTTACCAATAACTATCAAAAAATAGATTTTATTTATTGTAGAGACAAAATCCATAGCAACACCCTTGGAGTCGTTTCTCTATGTGTACTCTATGATTATAATGTTGTGAAATAAGGCAATGATATGGCATAATTTTGTAGAAACATTTGATATATTTCTTAAATCTATGACTGACATTTTTATAATTTTGTTAGAGCAAATTTGAAATTGTAACTAACTGGCAGCCACCTCAGGCATTGTTGGGTTACTGTAAGACACTATAAGACAAGTTACTGACTGACAATCTTATTAGTTAATAATACATTAATTAAATACATAATATACATAAATAATATATGTAAAAAAAGTTAATTAAATAAATATATTTATTTAAAAAAATATATAACACACTGAGATTTGAACCACTTTAAAATCAGTTTGTTGATTTAATGTTGGTTTCTAAAACATTTATTTATAGTTTCTAGAAAAATTACAAAATTTTATTTTGTAGTAATTATTTTCCTGGTGCCAGAAAAATAGTCAAAATATATATCTGTTTGTTGCTGGAAATATAGTCACTTCCATTAAATATATATATAACTATAGGCGATGGAAGTAGCTCTACGCTGATTAGTTGAAATGGTTGACATTGGTAAAGTAGTATGCGGTTGTAAACAGAAGTCGTAATTTTCACGCTATTTACCCATTTTTTTAGTTTAATTTACAGTTTCCACCAAACATTTTAAATATTATTTGACCGTGTA
>JAYRBW010153243.1:0-14158 GCA_036023295.1 Invenusta paracnida | reverse complement strand
TCTAATAAAAATATTTAATACTACTTTTTTGTAACCCATTTACATAAAATTTATTAAAATAAAACGATTTTTTTATAAACGACGATTTAGAGCACAGATACCGCAAAACACAACTTTCTTTAAATCGATATGATTCACAGTTTTATTGAAATTTTATTTCATATTGAACGGCAATTCATTTCCAATTACTATTTTTTCGCATGTATAAACGAAAATTGTAATTATCCTAAATTATTGGTATAAAACTTTCCCTTCGAATTAATCCTGGAGGTCTATTATATAGAAATGTTCTGTATTAATAACAAGCAGAGAGAATATAGCTAAATTGTTAAATTTACCATTTAACTGTTTAATGTCTAATTTGTTCCTCAATCGAAAAGAAAGGCATAAATAAAAACATGTATGTACTATAATCAAGCTAGCTCATTAGCATATAAACACGTTATTGTAATTACGCTGTAAGTTTGACCTGTCTGACAACATACGCACCAAAATATTTTCTACAAATTTGCAATTGCATAAATATTATTTTCATGAACATTTTAGATATGTGATGTTAAATATGATATAATATTGTTTGAACATTTATATACAGACATTGAAATTCACATACATTTATTTAGACTTATTAAAACTTATTAATTATTATAATTACTCGATATACTCTCTATATAATAAAATTAGAGTGAGTAGATTAATATTTTTAAGTAAAACTTTCGTCCATTTATCAAAATAGAAAAGCAACTATAGTACTGCTATATTTAAAATTGTCTCTAAGAACTCGGATTATGTAACAAATACCATTATAGTTAAAATTGATAAAAGATGTAGATATAATTTATTGGAATAAAAAAATAGAAATATATTTGATAATTATTTTGTTTTTATAAATAAGTATATGCAATAGTGCATCAATATGTAATAGTTATAAATGAAAATTTACATAAAAATGACACAGACAATGCAATAATACTTTAAAAAATATGTAATTTATTTTTTCAAACGGGCTATATATATATATATATCAATTATAAATAATATTTCAACTAATGATAATTTAAATAGTAAAATATACAAAGTACTTCGTTGAGATCATAGAGTAATTAAACACAGAGATTTCAGTCTTTCTCATTTTAAATATACGAGTACAAATCGCACTCTAAATTTTTGTCAGTAAAAATTGTTATGTTTTAATATATTTCATGTTTATATGTAAAAAAATGAACAGATCTTAAATATTTTTATTTAATACCTTTAAAGAACAAATATATTTTTAGAAACAATTTTAAGATTCGTAAGTTGTCGGTAAAATATAAATAATATAATATCGCCTGTTTTACCAAAAAACGTGTTACCACATAAACAATGACGTTTATGGATTAAAAAAAGAAATAGGTATTAAATATTTTTATTTAAAACCTTTAAAGAGCAGATTTTTTTAATGCAATTTTAACATTCATATTTTAACATTATTCAACATCATATTAACAACAACAACAACAACAACATTAACATCATATTCAATTTTAACATTAATATATTGCCTGCATATATAAATCTGTTGTAACACATAAACTTTTTAACTGATGTCAGTTTTTAAAACATTATTTTACAAAAGCTTTAGAGTATCAAAAAAGTTATGGTTATTATATGTAGTATAAAACTGTATTGATTATTATATAATTTATTTACTGCTTCCATAATAAAATTTGTGTTTCGTATAAAATATTTTTTTAGTCCAATGGATGCAATAAAATAAGTTTTTATCTATAATTTGTATCTCATAAGGAACAAAATATATACTTATTGTTTTAGTTTTTTGTATATTCTACTTTACAAATCCGACTTTAAAATTCAAGATATTATTAAATAAAAATAATTTTCTATTGAAGAAAAGAAGATGTTTTGACCGTTTTATAACTACACTGTCTTACTATTATAAATTGTGAATTATACTGCATATTAACCGATAGTAGGATGTATATTTAATAAATCTCATCATACCAAAATCGTAACGCGTTTTTACTTTATAATTGATAACGTATAAACCAAACTCTCAAGTTTGACAAGACAATATTAAAGTTTTGCGGAACCTTATCACAAAGGATGACCTTACAATAAGAGAAACTGCAGGAGAAAAATGACTTACCAAAACATGTTACCGAATTCTTTTATGCGATCTAGATGCATATGGTTTTATACTAAATGATAGCTTACATTCAGCATAATAAAAAAATAATCAAACAATAATCAAACAATAATCAATCCAACAAGAATGATGCATAATAAAGCAATGTACGTATTGAAAGATGCCCCATATGATACAGGCCTTAGAATCAAGGCTAACAAAAGAACTTGATCACAAAAGACGAAAAACATTGCGAAAATGTGAACTTTTCTAATAAAACTGGTTCTGTAATTGGGTGACACCATTGGTTAAGATATCATCCGAACAGTGTCACTTCATAATCGAATTGAAGAATATGACCATAATCGATTAGCCTACTATTTTCAGATATTCGATTAAAACGAGCTACTTAACTCTGAAAGATACTTATAATTTCTAAAATATATGATCAGTTATTATGAATACTCAGAATACGGAATTATAATTCAAATGTACAAAATGTATAATCATTCGAGACAATGCAAGACCGCATCTATCGAGACAAACCTAGACCCATTTTAGTTTACAATCATGTATGTAAAGTTATTGAAACAGCTTCCGTATTTACAAGACACAAAATTTGTGCAATAGGCATATTTTTCTAGGTTAGCTTTGAGACAGGAATTTTTCCAACAGAGGTGATGTTATCGATTTTTTAAATCATCGGCTGCCTGAATTCCAAATAAGAAAAGGAAGAAATCACTATACAATTTGCTCATTAAACTTACACTTCATTAACTAACACTTCCGCAATATTTATTTATTTATTCCATAACTTGTATATACGTATAAGTTCATTAAAATAAAAACGTGGGTACATTTATACAAACGATTTAAAATTCATTTTTTAGAGCAGTGCTATGAATTGTTTATTTTTTGTTCTCTTATTTTAATGAATTTTTAGGTTAGAGATATATAATTGTTACTTATTGATCGATAAGTTATGCTCTTTCTACCACAAACATTGTAACAAATAAATCTTGGAACTATTTCTATACCAATTTCTTCAATGGCTGTACTACAAATGTAATCAATATCATTTTGACTTTTTACTTTTGAGGAGCTCGTTTCATAGCTTTTTTAGCGACAATGTAGCTTTGTTTTGATGTTAATTACTTTTTGGTTCTTATTCCAATGTGTATTTATTATAAATGAAGAAAGCATTTCGTACCTAAATTGTTATGTGCTTGTAAAGCTATTTTGTAGTAAATATAGTGTTTATGTTTGATTTTTGCTTTAATTGATTTTCTTTTCACATATTTTCACTTTATTTGGGCAATCAATCTATAATTGACTGATAAGTCATAAAAAAGATATAAATATACTTTAAATAAATTAGATTTGCTAACTTTGGCGGTTAGCGGCGTTTTATTTTTAGGGGCAGATAGCGAAACAAGCGATAGGACGAAAACTTGTTGTGTTAAAACGAAAAGCGATTGCGTAAGCACTAAAAATACTACTAGAAGAATACATTTTTATTCGTAAGTACATAATATCGGAGTGTTATTTTCTATTTATTTTAATTGAAGTGACTAACACTAGAATAACATTTGTAGGTATAAGCTTATTACATAAAATTTTGTATTTTTGTATTTTTACAAAAGTGGCCAGATTTTCTACATTTCTGAATGAATTTTGTTGTTCTTGGGACATAGCTAGTGCTTAGTTATATCTTTCAAAATTAATGAAAAATAACCGTGTTTATCATCAATTTTAAATTATATGTATCAATTCTAAATATATAAAAGTTATTAAGAAAATTATTTCCTCAAAATTTAATTTAATTTTATGGTTTTATATTTTATATTTTAAGCCCAATAAATGATATTTTTTATGTATATTTAATGATTAAATGTTAAAAGAAATTGTCTGTATCTAAAATTTAATGACTTAGAATTAATTTGAATGAGTTAACTTTAATTAATAACATTTGTATAGACTTATTAAATAAAATGTCAGAATTATATGAATATAAAAATACATTGAAAATATAATTATAATATTCTTTAACTAATAATAGCATAATTCATTTTTAATGTCTTACATATAAGTTTTTGGATCTCTGCCTTCTAACCATGTGCACTGTTCACATATAAATCTTTATTCTTATAAGTAACTTTTTTGTATTTACATATACTACCTTTGTATAATATTTAGACTTCGGAATTTTGATGACTTTTAACAGTGACATTTGATTCTTGAACTATTATGTTTCAAGATTTTAAAATTGAAAGTAGTCATTTACTTAATTGAAATATCCTAATATTATTTTTAATTATTTCCTGTTATTATATTTATACACAATTTTTCATTATTCTTATATCAACAGGTACAATCAGTTTTACATCAACAATTAGGACATTACAACTTTTATAAAATTGACAGATATTAGGAACATTATCAATCACTTCCAGCACAGGGAAATGCAGGCGCACAATTCATTATTAATTTATAAAATTGTTTAATTATTATGCGTTTTAATTACTAATTTGGTCAAAATATAATTTGTTGTGAATGTAAAATTTTTTTATCTAATTTTAAACGTATCATAAACAATAACGAAATACTTGGTATGTAACTATTTTTTCTATTTTAGATTTAATTTTATCTATGGTAATTCATTTCAATTTAAGAATTCAAAAGAAATGTAGGTAACAATTTATTGTACTATAACCTTTATTATTATTATTTACTTGTCATATCTTATATATTTTAAGAAGCATACTGACCAGTCCAATTAACTATGAACATATCCTGCTCACAACATCGCCCAGTTACAGAGCTGTCAACGAGGCAATAGATGGAACCCAATAACCCTGTTAAAGTATTTACCAAAGAATAACTATGAGCTATCGTAATAAGCATAATATATTAATATCATTAACTAAACTGTATATAAATTAAATAATATATATTAAGTTTAACATAATTCAATAAATAATCATGTATTAGTTTAATATAGAAATAGTATTACAGAAAAATAATTTTTTTATATAAAACATTAATTTAAATTATTGCTTTAATAATACCTGAGACATTGAACAATATTTGTGGTATTTTCAATTAATCGAGATATATAAAGAGATTCATGCATTTAAAATGCCGATACACAACGTGTATAAAACAGGATTTTATCTAAACTTATCAATAATATAAAATAATATTTTGATGGTGTCTAAAATAGAATTCAGTTACCACTAAAATCCACCGCCAGTAAAGCATTTTCCGATAGTTTGCCAATCTAGGAATATTATAGTTAATCTATATCTATGGTTATAAATGTATCCGCAAAAATTCTTCACATATCCGTATATAATTATATAAAAACGAACGAGGGCATATTTGTTTAACTTTTATTAACACTGAGTATTAGTAAATAAATCTTAAACATACTGCAACAGAAAACAGTGTCACACTTGTTTGCACAAAATTATACTTTCACTTAATCATTGCAAGTGAGCTTAGCGCATTAAAATCCATATATTACGAAAGTGCTTAAAAGTTGGCTTAATTTCACAAGAAAGTGTATATGTACGTGAAAAATGCAGAGGAAAAGATTTTTTCCAATCTAAAAATATCAAATTATAATATTATATCAAAGCTCTTACTCCAAAGGGAATAAACGTTAAACTCATGAAATCGGGTGTGTTAAAAAAATCAGTCTTCTGTATATTGTTTCAGTATAATAAGGATGAAATTATTCCATGGAATCATTTCAAGTAAAGCTTTATGTATATTTTTTGTTCGAAAACAAGTTTAAGACATTAAGAAAACTAAAAAATATGGTCTATTTATCTATCGTTCCATCGATCCGTAAATATAGGTGAGAGTCATACTTAAATAGGTATGTCTATTCTTTATAATTAGACACAAAACATAATTAAACGTCATAATTAAATATTCTAATTAAACACAACATGATGTTTTCATGAAGTGAATAAATCTAATCAGCTGTACATATCATGTGTATGTAATACATATGTGTATTATCGGCTTCATTTTGATATGATTTTCGTAAAATTGATAAAACTTGAAAGCGTGCATTTAATTTCATAGATCAATAATTGCCTGGTCACCTGTCAAATAAAGAGTCGCCTGGCCTAAACATAATATATAAAAATTATTATAAAAACGTACCTATACCTACAACCTATTATGTTACACTAGCAACAATATTCCTTTTACTAAATAAACAGACAGAATAATGCAAACGTGAACTGATGGCAGAAACACAATACCTAAATAAGGAAGAATATATATAATTCTGATAAATGGATATACTTAAACAATGACAAATATTATGAAAATATTTTAGCTTAGTTCATGAGTGTTCATAGATGTTTTCATGAAAATCCTGTTACATAAATGTCCCGTTCCTTCACTATTATATATGTATAACTATAGAATTCATATTATTCTTATAAAAGTATAAACAAATTTTAATTCCTCATATTAAGAGAATTGAAATAATCACAATAATTATAGGCATTCCAATATTTCCCCGCATAAAACAATTAAAAATTAAGTCGGTAAGAACTGACGTTCAACCAGGCTATCCAGATATTACTTCATAATATACTAGAAAACATTTTGAATGACGTTAACAAATATAATTCTTCTTAATACAAATATGTTCTGCTTTGTTATTGTACCTATTCTCATTGTTTTGATAGATAGGTAAGGTAACGTTTTTTCTAAGCTTTTCTAAGCTAATTGCAGTCTATATAGGCTAGGATTGAGTTAAATAGCATGTTAGCATATATTAGAAAGTTATATAGTTGGTATGGCATGCGAGACTCCAGTGGTCCCAGGTGTCTTTCGAATTTTCAGCTGATGTCCATTGAGACTGCACTTTAATTCTGCCAATCATTCTCTTCTTGAAACTTGAGATATCTCTATAGTTGTTATTGCTATATACAATATGTGATGGCACGATTACTGATCTCTGTATAATATACAATATTTCAGACAGCAATTCTGATGATTTCATTGTATCGAGGAAGGGGTACATGACTCTAATGTTATGCGTATATGTAAATATTTTATAGATACATAGAGCTCTTCATAAGTTTCATAAGTATTCACTGTAGATATAATACCTACTCTTTATAAATAGTTTATTTGGAAATAATTTACCAACCACAAAAATGTTAACGATATCTTAATTTGCATGTTTTAAATACATGTTTGACAAAAAGTAAAATACTATATATATGTTCACATCGTTATTTTATTAATTAATTGGTTCATATATTAATACATTTTCTTTATTTGTTAAAAATTTATCGTTAAGTTTTATGATTTTGATTATTCATTATTTTTTTACAATAACTAAATTTCTCCTGGTTTATGTTAAAATAACAATAAGGAGCAGTGAGTCCCAATTTTACAAAATAAACAACTAGGTAGCTATAACGACGGATTTGACATGTTTATCGCAAATAGTTTCTATATATTAACATTGAAATTTCTCATAACACTTAGTCGTTGTTTTAATACTAACTCGTGATTTTACAGTTAGGTGTATTTTCTTATGGCTGCCAACGCTTTAGTAGCCGTAGGCGCAATTAAAGGGACCCACCCCACTTGCAGAAAAATATATTAGAAGCTACACAAGCAGAAGAAGCAACAGATTAACCAAATATTTCTAACTCCTATTGTGCGTTTTTGAAAACAACAATTCATACGTAATACTTGTAAAGTTATGCCTCAATTTAGTTTTTACTGTTAAAATAACATTTTTTGTTTGTATATATTTTCAATTATCAAAAAGTATTTTGTTCTTTATATTTTTATATGATACGGTAATGTATTCTTATGTGCAATTAATAAAAATTTATTTGATATAAATAATTAATTAAAATTATATCATACAGATAAATATTATCAAATAATTGAAGTATAATTTTAACTATGAGCTTAAGTTTTCTCAACTTTGCATAGATTATTGTTTTTTATATGAAATAAACGTAATAAATAATAACATAGTTTACATAACACAAAAAGCATAGACAACAAATATTTTTACATAAAAAAACAGTTTTTACAGAATTTTAAAATTCAGATTTACACAGTATAAAGAGGTTTCATCTTTAATCTACGAATACTTTTTGCAAAATTTTCATTACTGTTGGTCAGCTACTCAACATTTTCGTTGAGAGATTCTAGAAGATCATTCGTTGTACATTGAGCTATTCGTTGCAAAATAAAGCTAATGAATAATAAACGATGTGATGTAATAATATACGAATTAGTTTGCCCATAAATTTAGCGTCGTAAATTTAAATTTAAATAGTTGTAATATATTTTTAGATTCATTGGACGTTTTTCAAAAATAGAATCATTAATGATTCCAATAATGAGCTTTAAGAATCCTTCATTCCAAAAGTCGAAATAATGAGACGTTACCAATATTAAGACGTTAACGAAATTAAGTAGGTCATATGTCTGATTCCCAACATGCCTGGTGTTTAAATCGATAATTTATATATATATGAATTTTTTTATATATTTTTAGTTTTTTTAGGTTTGAATAAAATCATTTACATAATAATATTTTCATTGTTAGTTTATGTAGAGTATTTACTGTTTCATATAAATTATTAAATTTTCATCGAATTTTGTTTTAAAATATGTATTTAGTTCTAACGCTCCATTTTAAATAAGGAAATAATTGTTTATATCGAAAGTTTAATGATTCTTTCCAAAAAGAACGCTCCAAATGATTCCACATTTGAAAAACGTTCTTTTATTCCTAATTTATCGACTTCGGCAGGTAATGTATTAAACATGACTTTATAAGGTTTTAAAAGTGCAAATTACAAGTGTATGTGACAGAGTTGTCGCAGAAAATGTGACATCAGATAGAAGATATCTTACCACGTGACTATAGTTTGTGTAATTGCTTGTATATTATGATACTTCATGGTTACTATGTTACCTGTATAACTCATGGACGAAATATTCGTAGTTATTCTTAATGGATTTTTACTATTAGATCCGAATGTACCGTCTAAAACTTATTTTAACTAACTATCTTCAACACTGTTCAATAATAAATAGCAAATAAGATGACAATTTTGAATGTCCGAAATGTATGCTTAATAAATAAAATAAAATCATTTATTATATATTATAAACGAGATATCTAAAAGTGACAAAAAATCGGAGTTGATAGAACAAAACTTTTAGAAATTTGATTTCAGAACATCAAAACTAGTATAAAAACATATTCACTACATGGAAAAATTTAATTTGTAAACCAGTACAATTAATTATTACAGTGATCTCATAACTATGACAATAATAATAATATCTCTTAATTTTATTATTACTAAAAAATATAACTAAATTTATAAATACATGCATACGTTCTCTCAACATGAAATGTATTCCTGTTTAGAGTAATTAGATAATACAGAAGAAAGCAAATACATGCAGTAAATGGAGTCATTCCTCTCATTCCTGACAAAATTCTTGTAAATATAGTTATAGTCTGGTCATTAAAAAAATAAAATACTATAAAAATCTAACATTACAAATTGTAGTACGCAATTTTGTATGATCAACTTTCTTTACTATGAATTGAGTAAAATGGAAATGAATATAAATATAAATATATTATTGGGTATAGTAACTATATTTATTTTCTAACTAAATTGTGAGTTTGAAAGATGGATACTTATCAGAACAAAAAGTCTTGATTTTATTGGGTTAAATAAGTTCACTATAAACTAAACTACGAATTTTGAACATTACATTTTTGTGACGTTTTGTCATTCAAAGGCTTTCAAAATAAAAACATTTTTATATTGCATATTGTAATTTGTTTTTCTACAGAATCATAACTATATTTCGTATTTTGGAAAAGTATATGCTAACATTTTTTTGTGTTAAAATGTACTCTAAAATGCTTGAAGGTATAGAAAATGTAATTGATGTGTTTTGGTAATACATTCGGTAATTTGATATGCTTAATGTGACATGATATTAGGTCATCAAGTCGACAAATTTTGCGGTTACATTGAACCTTCCACCTTGAAAATAGTAGGAATAATATGTGAGTGATCATAACTGATGCAGCTCTTAATTCTCGTTTTCTTTATCGCAACTTTTCATTCATTGGGATAAGGTTACAAATCTCATCAATATTTTAGCATATTTATAAATGTAAGTGGTCGATTGATAAGTGATGCATATTTATTCAATCTTTAGTATTTATGCATCATGTGACAGTTAATCGGTATTAATGATACATTTTAACAAAGAACCTCGCATAATTTTACAAACAACTCGAACAATTCATATATTTATAAATATAAAATGTTTAAATACTTTAAATATTTATACGTGTAAGTTGTAAGTACTTAGAAAACTTAAACATTAAACCTGAAGTATGTTAGAATGCTAACGGATGGAATGTTACAGAAAACTGACACATTAATCGTTCTAAAACAAAAATTGTTAAACTAAACATGTCTTTGTAATTCATTATTATTTTTGTAATTTATTAGAATTGGGATTATCAGTTGTTCTCTTTTTATCTTTTGATAAAATAACTAATAGCCGATATCCTCCCCTTTCAATGCAACAAAAATATAATCTATGCAATAAAAAGGAATTAAAATGTTTAGAGGTTAATTAATAGTATAATAATGTTTTCTTAAGACGGTTAAATAGACTATGAGTTATTTTTCTTATAATATATTGATAAATACATAAACTTTCGAATTAAACGATTAAACATTTAAAGGACTTTGGACTTTCTTTGGACTTTCAATTTAATAGAAATGCAAATAAATATTCATTGTTACTTTCTATATTTTCTCTTTTTAATTAATTGTTTTAATTTTGAAAATGGATAATTATCAGAGCTAAAAGTTCCTGATATACTGGGGAAATGTCAAGATTAAATAAGCTAAACTATGTTCGTAGTTTTTTAGATGTTTTGTCCATCAAAGGTTTTTCAAAAACTCAGATTCCCTGAGTTGACGATTAGTTGAATTAATTTTTATTATCGGGCCTATCCAACGAAGTCGAGTAGTATCACCAATATTCTTTTACACGATTTAAGGCGGTTCCAAGCGTCTTGTGTTTCTTGAGGCAGGCGATGTGGTCTTCAGTATATCGTATTGTTCTGATTCCTGCTTCTTCCTGAAAATAATGACTACCAATAGAGCCTGTTTTTGACAAGTTCTTATCACTCGTAAGTCCGACGGGACTGTGTGACTTGATGTTTGTTCTTGGTTTCCCTGCCTTGGTGATGGGTAGAGACTCTCCAGTCGCTTGGAATCTGTTTGTTAGCCCATGATTTTTAGATAATATCAAACATTGCTAGTTGGTGGTCTCTTTATCATCCAGGTCAGTATTTCGGTGGGATTGCGTTGCTTCAGGTCCTTCGGTCTAATCATGGGGCATGTTTCTCACCTCAGTTCTCGTTACTGAACTGACAGCACCCATACCTGATCAGTTAACACACTTTTTGCTTCTGAGACTGTTGAAATCTTGCTTGATGGGAATGTTGATAACGAGTATGAAGAGTAGGCTGCTGACTGTAGCATATTCACTGGCATAAGTGTTGGCCTTTTCTTTTCCGCTGTTTTGGAATTTGTGTGATCGGAGGGGTGTCAGAAGACAAACTTATGTTAGCAGTTTTCTTTAGCCTTTCTGTTAGCAAATTAGTAGTTTTCATCGCATTAAATAGCTAGATTGTCTTTTTCCCTTCATCAAGAAGTGCAACGTTTTGCATTTTTGTGCAACTTTCGACGGCTTCACACGTTAACCCAGCAGGGACTCCAACTATGACGGACCAGCTTATCGATGAATGGGTAGATTACAACAACATGTTCATCATCAATGATTCGATCCTACACACCTTTTCCAAGGCACAAGTGACCATTTTCCTATTCTTATAACGGAGGTAGCCAGAGATATGAGCCAACGCAGCCGCACAAGAATAAAACAGAGTCTGAAGAAGGCAACATAGGATATTACAACTTGTGGATAGTTTTAACAGTGTTTCTGAATCTCAGGCTAAACAATAATCCCGACCCATTCCGTTGTATTGTCATTTAGGGTTGAGGGTAGGTTGCTCGGGTACTTAAATAGGTATTAGACGTTGTTCGTTTGTGTCCCCGACATGGTAGAATCCTTCATTAAGAAAAAAATGCTTCCATCTATACATCGCTTTATTTCCAGCCCAGACGAATTCGTAGACATTGTTTGACATCTTAACCCCCTAAATATCCCATTTAGGATGGAAGACAGACCGTAACAGAGATATGGCTTTGTAGAGGTCCCGCAGTGATGTAGGCAGTTCGGATTGTTAATCGGTGAATAGGTAGGTTACCAATTTTGTCTGCGAGATGAATTCGATTGTACTAATATTGGACGTACCAGTAGGTTTTCTCATCTTCTATCTTATGTAAGGCGTTCTTTAATATTTCTGTGTCATACATAGGACATACTATGGGACATACTGTTTCCTTGAATTATACTTACTATTGATATATATATGACACACTCATGTATAAATAAATAAATTTATTAATAGAAATGATAATGGACCCAACTGAGCATAAATAACTCACATATAGTATATAATATCAAGAAATATTATTTTTACAGAAGAAAATTTAATATTTCTTTTCTTGGGGTGAAAAAACAGTATCTATTTTTATGATTATAAAATATTTTATAAAACAATTTTTAAAAACAAAAGCGGTGTTTTTGGATGAATTATTCAAAAGTATTTTGACAGTTTTTGATAAACTTACATAAGTGCTTCATTTATTTTATATAGATTGATAAAATAAATGTTAACTAAAATTTATAAAGTAAAAAATAAAATAAAATATTTATTGAACAAAAAGTTTTATTTTCTATACATACAAAAAAATTATAATTTTGAAAAAGTTTATGTTTTGCAAACATTTTATAATAAAAGTATCTCTACTTTTTTATCTGATGTTAGAATTTTGTTATTTTGAATTATTAAAGAGACACACATTTCAAGGATTTCTTTCATGATTTTTTAGAACAAAAAATTAAATATATCGTATTCTGTAATTTTATTTGCATCAGTTTCACATTTTTAATTGAATGTATCCTTACAGAACTTTAATGCTACATTTTTTTATACAACGTAAGAACGCAAGTTATATTAAACACCTAAACAATGAAATAATAATTAATCAAGTTACGAATACTGAACGAAATGTGACTGAAATACTAACGAATTTGAGGTGTAGATGCGTGTTGCTCGTTTGCAACATCTTAATTACATTTATGCTACAAGTAACTAATATTGTGTTGTATAACTTTGTCATGCAAATGATTCAGTGGATACATAGCCTATATTTTATATTTCTTTTAAATTGGATTAACACAATAGATAACACATATACAAAGTATGTTAACAGTATCAAAGAATCTCTGTGGAAAAATATGAAACATTTTAGATATTTTTTCGTTGGTTACATATTCAAGCATATTATGTGAAAATTTCTAAATAAGAGTTGGTTACATCTTCAGTCAAATTTAGATATATGTATAAAGCCTCCAGTTATATAGAGGAATAAAATATAGAAATACTAATAATCGTTTATTTATTTTGAGATTTTATAAAATTCCTTATTTAAATTAATTATCTATTTATTATAAAAGTTCTTATAATATTAATTGATTATTGAATGTTTAACAGATAATGTTCCTATAGATAAAGCTTTAGGAAATAGAAAACTATTCAACAATTATTTTATTTTGTTATACAAGTTTAGTGTATCCATTAGTGTATCCATTTAAACAAAACTCTTTGCGCCAAATTCAAATTATTAAATACGCGGGAATATTTTAATTATTTTTTTGGTAGAGCTAAAAATAACTTTGCAGTTTTTGGACTTAATTTTTTTTTGTGAATATGTTATGAATATAATTCCTAAAAGTATTCTAAAAGTTCGCTACCTGTATGCTACAATACGCTAAACTCCTAAA
>JAYRBW010153242.1:0-35850 GCA_036023295.1 Invenusta paracnida | reverse complement strand
TCACCCCCCCCCCCATTGTCTCGACAAATGCTAGTGTAAATCGCTAAATTATTATTTTTATGTTTTGGTATATTCCGCCATATTGCATTTTTATCCTAATTATGTTTTTAATTGCTTGATAGAGAAACCATCTCTACTCATTTCTATATTAGGTAATTATTACTTCTAACATGCAAAATAAAAAAATATAAAAGTGATTAAAATACCTAAAAATCAATACACATTGATTGTCTCATCAGTTGGATACAACTAATAATATATTTAGAATATTAATAATTGAGATAAAGTGATAATTTTGTGCTCGTTTGTACTGCACTTAAGTATTCCAATCACTTGCAGTGTTCCTGTGCTAATCTCAGTCTTTATATTTTTATTCTACATATTACGTAGTCTCTACATGTTATATATTCATCATATATTGGTATATTTATGTTATCTTAAGCTCATTATCGTCTCATGTATTCAACTAATGAAGGAGGCGCGAAAAATATTATTCATTTTCCTGGTGTCTTAAAATTCTACAAATAAACTAATTGTTTTAAAAAGCATTCATTTTAAGAATCTATATGTAGGTATACCTTTATTGTAAGAACAATAAAAATATTGATTAAAAATGTAACATGTTTCGCTGCCACCAACAGCATCATCAGACAAAAAATTGTGAGACTACATCAATATATTTATACAAGGTAAGAAGCTGAACAAATACTAGTGAATAAAGATCAAATTAATTATACAGTTTTAAAAAGTAAGAGGTGTTAGAATTAAATAAATTACAATTAAAACTAGGGTTAGAAAATTTTTGTGAAGATTCATGAACAGATAAGTATAATTTACATTTATCTGTATTCAAATAGAATATCAACTACAATCACAATAACAGCCCATATGTGGAAAAATAGAAGATTGATTAAGATATTTTTGTTTTTTAATTCGATTATAGAGGTTATAAATTATATAAGTGCCGTTTAGTTTGACCTATATATAGCATTTTTGGTTTTCAGAAAAATTAAATTTATACATTACATTAGAACAAAGAGCTACAGAAATTCTATCTTTAAGAGAAAATGATAACTAATTTTACAAGTTTAGCTTTTAGATAAAATTGCTTACATAAACGAGAAAAGGTTTTCTTAAACTTAATAGAGACATTTAATTCTCAAAATTGGATCAATTAATATACAATAATTATTATAATTATTAAATACAGAATTATTAAAGCACAATTTACTTAAAATAAATGAGTTAACAATACTCCAAAATAGAGGACTGGGATAAGCGTTAATAATAATAATAATAGTTCGGTTTATTTAAAGTACAATTATGATAAGGAAAAGAATCTATGAAAATACTTAGTACTGTGAAAGGGAAAATCGAAGCCTCTTTCGAGATCAAGTCGATCACCCATTGGAAACACATATGTCGTGTAAGCCGAGGAAATGGCAATGGAAAAAGACAATTTGAACAAATACGAAAAGTACGATGTAAAAAACATTTTATATGACCAGTTTTATAAGAAGATGTGCAGAAAGCGTTAAAATTCAATAATACATTAGTGTTAGTGGGCTTAAAAAACAGAACTAGAATAGCATTATTGCATTTAAAATGAGACGCATTTAAAAAAGAATGGAAAACTAATTAAGTTTAATAGTAAATATTTTGAGAATGTGTTAATTTTAATAAAACATTTTCTCGTCTATGTAAGCAATTTAATCTAAATGATAAACTTGTTTTTTCAACTTGTAAGATTAGTCGTTATTTTTCTCTTAAGGATAGAATTTCTGTAGCTTTTCGTTTTAATGTGATCTATAAATTTCATTATTCTCAGATCAAAAAGTGCTATATAGATAAAACAAAACAGCACTTTTTTAATTGCTTTAAAAAAGAATATCTGCTATTTTTCTCACAGGTTGTTATGTAATTGTACATTTAATGATGTTTCTATTCTGGATACTGCTAAATGTAAATTAGATTTAGTTGTTAAATAATTTCTTCACATAACATTTTTCTAGTCCTAGTCTTAATTGTAATTTATTTAATTCTGGCTCCTCTCACGTTTTAAAACAGTATAGTTAATTTGATCTTTATTTACTAGTATTTTCTTCAGTTTCTTACCTTGTATAAATGAATTAATGTATTATAGTCTCACAATTGTTTGTTTGATGATGCCATTGGTTTCAGAGAAACATGTTGCGTTTTTATAAATGTTATTTTTACTGACTTTATTTTGGTTTTGTATTTATCAATTAAATTCACATTATTATTGTTTCACAATAATAATATGTAATTCAATTATAAAATTATGGTATATATATATTTCTTACATATAAGTTTCGAAAATATATCATACAATCTGTGTACATAATAGTAAATTCTAGTTACTTGCAATATTTTTATTCAGATATATTTCTGATTCAAAAATTATAAAAGCCTATTTTAATTGTGTTAGTACTATTTTAGCTAATTACATTAATACTTGTTTTATAATATTGCTCTTCAAAATGTTTAGTTACTGTTCTTTTATCTTAATTTTATGTAAAGTTAATGATATGGTAATTTTCGTTTTGTTTATTGAATTCAAAAATATTGCAGGGAATATATTACAGGCTTCTTTAATAATATGCTTTTTACAATACATCTAAAAAAATTATATAAAATCATATGACCTATATAAAGGAATAATTTCTTTTAGATATTCAAAGCAGAATAATACCCTGCATGAGCTCTGTAATATTATAAGAAAAATAGTCTAAAAAAAGGTTCTAATACAAACCTATCTAATTACTTATCAATGAACTGAATTAACCTAACATAATGTGGGTAGACCTATGCGCGTGAATATAATTAACTTCTTACTTCATTTAATAACGAACTAAGAGTTTTTCTTTGGTACAGCTAATTGAAAATAGCTTTTTTATTAATCGGTTCAATAGCAATCTGATTTATTCCAATTCTACATTGTACATGTTTTGTTGAAGCTTCTTTAGTGTTATTTAAATGAATAAAATAATATATTTTTGACTATTTCGTTTATTTCTCTACCAACGATGAATATTTAATTATCAAATTGTACGCACACAACATTCATGCTCTATATGTATGAGGTAATGTTATTGAAAGTATGTGATTGAATTATCAATTTTTTAAATATACATAAATTTGTTTACTGCACGCACTACTTATAAATTGCTAAATTATTACCATGAAAGTATTTAATGTTTAAGTTATAAATAAAAGCAATCACTTGTTTATGTAAATATTTAAAGCAAACCTGATTAATATTCTTCAAACGAATATTACTTTTCTCAAAAGATGTTCTAACTTATTAGAATGTTATAGTATAACTGATATACATTTACGCATAAGATTATATTAAGTATATTATATATACATATATTATTATATATATTATTATACACATATATATGTATAAATATATATACAGTGTGAGGCAAAAGTCACGCCCCATTAAAAAGACAAAATCAGATAAATTGCTGCATAGAACAATCTGGATACACAAGTTTAAATAATACTCTAGTAATATCCATAGACGTCATCAAATACAACAATAGATGGATGATCTGAAATCAGAATATCGAATTCTTATGAAAGATTTTTACTGGGGCGTGACTTTGCCTCACCCTGTATATATTGAAATACAAATAAAAATGTTTTGAAATAAAATTAGGAAAAATTGGTTTAAGCCATAATAATTGAAGGAACATTAATATGCACATTTGGTAATTTATTTAAAATATCTATTCGATTTCTGTGCAGACTTGATTGTATATAATACATTTTTAATACTATAATCTACAGGTTGTTTATAAATTGACAATACATTACACGAAACCGATAAATTCATATACCATACCTATGTACAAATGAACTAATTAGGTAAGCATCTAGCTAATTGACATCAGTTCATAACAAAAATGTTTTTAATAAATATAATTGAAGCAATGTATGTTCCAGGGAATTCTTTAATTTATCGTAGTCCCTGGTATGTTCATTATATCTTTATACTTATGGCAAAACTGAGAAGTGCTTTTATTTCCATGTTGTATGTAGAGCTGTACTAAGGAATACATAGCTTTAATTTTGGAAAAAATATCAATTAAAAAATATAATCGAATTAATACGATTAGATTTAACATTTTAGATAAAACATTTTAGATTTAGGACACTTCAAAGAAGAAGAAATTATTAAATGTTGAAAATCGGCAATGCAGCTTCAATTTTGTACTGTTGGAAAATTTTGATTTTGATCTGTTAATTCCACATATGTAAGAAACTTTACTTGACAAAAAATATTTATGGAGGCATTTCGCAATCAAATTTATTAATTTAAACGAACCTACCCGCTTTATAATTGTTAGTCGTATAATACACAATAGCCCTATTTGACATTCATTGTTTTAACGAAATTTTACAAAATCTTGAAAAAATGTTTTTTATTTAATACATCAAATCTTAAATTACATT
The DNA here is from genome assembly GCA_036023295.1 of Invenusta paracnida. Lineage (NCBI taxonomy): Eukaryota > Metazoa > Platyhelminthes > Proseriata > Coelogynoporidae > Invenusta > Invenusta paracnida. The sequence continues at coordinate 31,365 of JAYRBW010153242.1, read as the reverse complement.
AAACAACTCAAACTGTGTACACAATTAAGATGCTAGTCTTGGCGTGTTTGTGATACTAGAAATGTAATAAAATGACTAACTAAACGATATATACATACTAGATACAATAATGCGAATTAACCAGTTGTGACATTTTGACCAAGTATGACATTTGGATAATGATATTTACAAATTTATTAAAAAATAAAATATCCAAAATGAGACTAGAAACTATTTATGCATTATGTATGAAAAAATATTAGTAGGAATATTTTCTATGAATATCCCAACAATTGCTACTGTTACAAAGCTAACAATACTGAGATTATGTGAATACTGGTTTTAAAATATAAACCGTTTATAAACTTTCATCTCTAACCTATTTCTTATCAAGTAAAAAACATACATAATTCAAAAGTTTGATAACCTTTAAAATGTACTTTATACAAAAATAAGTTATATACATATTATATACAATATACGTCATACATAAAGATAAACTATACAATAGACATACTCAGTCTAATACACTTAATATTTTTGTCCAAATACCAATTAAATGCAAAGTGGTACCGTAAGAAAAGGAGGATAATGAGAGAAGTTTAAGTTAGCGTGTATATACACCAGCCAATGCTGTCGTGTATGTGTGTAGGTATAAAAGGCAGAAAACTATAGCATTATGATGATGAGGTGCCTAGTGCGCTAATCTTAACTTCTCCAATCAACTAAGAAAATGTCTCTAAAGAATGTCTCCCATAAGATGGCCTGAGAAAATCGAGGGAATGGTCTGGAGGGAGTTGTGAAAAAAAATTAAAATCAATAATTTTCCTACACTTCTTCCCGGTGGGATATTTTAAGCTTCTCTCATCGATGAACAGTAACAACGTGGGACGCTAGACATACTACTGTATGAAGAGGGAGAAAGAATGGGAGCAAAGTACTAAAAATAAAACCCTCGTCGATCCTGTGGAGATAATAATGGATTGCAAATGAATGAGTTACCTTCATCTTATAACTTGCTTTTCTCTATACTCTGGTATATCGATGTGTCCTAACTCCCCAGTGCTTTTCCTCTGCATCTTTCCTCGCGAACAGTATTCTGCAATTTCATTGCCCCATTTTCATTGGTTGGAACGCCGTTTGTTTTCCAGCAAAAATGTCGGCTACGTCAACTCACGAGAGAAGCGAAGCAATGAGGACGCTTTGGGATAGTCGAGATGAGAGCAGAGGGGGGTGTAGACTCGTTTTCATTACTCAAGCTGGAAATCACAAAGATAAGAATTCAGCTTAAAATCAAGATTGCCATAAGCTAGAGTTGTGATTTTGGAATTCTGTCTGTTGTAACCTGTTGAACATAAAGTTGGACTCATTTTATTTTCAATTTGTCTTGCTATTTGTAGTCCTGCCATATTTCACTGCTGTATCTATTAAAACTGTACACAACATATTACCACAATACAGGTTATACAATACATTACAAATATGATTTATCGAGCAATACTGATTTCCGTGGTAGTTTTGTCCGTATTTCACATTCTGACCGGCACGATTTCCGTCTGTGTCGGTGCTGTGAGCAGTATTCAAGCGGTTGTCTGGATGGCACATCGAGTTTCCCCCATCTGGAGTGGAGCATTTGTAAGTTTGCAAACATGTCAATTTAATTCAATGAATATGTATATGTAAAAATGCAAAGATAGTTAAAGTATAGGTATGCTATACTTTCCAGTGTATGCGAAAGTTTATAGCTCCGTGCTATTGTAATTAACGCTTTTAGGAAGTATTACTATAGACATTTTTGTTTAATTCTGGTATACTATCAAGTGCTAAAAAAAGTAATTTTTTATTCAAAATTTTTCTTTTTATAAGATCATAAAAAATGGCCCCTGAAAATGTGTTTTATTTAATTAAAAATTTATACAACAAAATTTTAATTATTATAGGCATAATATTTTTGTTAATGTACATATATAAAATTTCATTTTGTATCAAAGTTCTTACTTAAATTTTTGTATAGCAGAATGTTTTAAAATGTTTATTTAATTATTATAGAATTGTTATTGATCGTATTTTTATTATTGGTTGCACATTTCTTATTGTTATAAATTGACTATATTCTATACATGTATTATTATATACATATTATTTTTTAAATTTATTTTTGTTATATTTTTACAATAAATATATTGAATATTTAATTGTTTTACTATTTTATTGCATCTATCTAAAAAATAATTCTAAATCAATTACTTCAATAAATGGGTAGTGTATGTAATTTAACAATCCATAATGAGAAGCATATTTGCCAGCCCTGTGAAATTTGTATTAAATTCAAAAATTCTTGCCGATCAATTAACACGCAAAATTTGCTTATGAAACTCACATTTTAATAAGTAAATGGTGTCGTAATTCATATATAGCTCTGATAGATTCATACGATTATAATTGTATTTTAATATAATAATCCTTTTATTAATACAATAATATTAATTTCAGTAACGTGTACAAAAATGTAATATTGCTTGTTCCAATGACAACGTTTTCACATTTTAGAACATATATAGTAGCTCTATATAAATACATCAGTGTTTAGTGAATTCAAGGGAAATATACATGTATGTATCTTTAGCATCTACAAATTGAAATTGATTCAAACTATGTTTATTTAGAATATTATAGAAACATTTTAGAAGAAATCTCAATTGAATAATACCTAGCATACATACTACAGTAGAACATTCTTAGTATATTTTGCCTACGTTTTCAAAAAATAAACTTTGTGAATAACTATATAATTAATAATTTATATTTTTTTCACTAAATATAAACTTGACATTGTGAATAAAAATAAAAAATCCATGTTTAATAATTCTTCTTCGCTGCGCTGTTATATTATTGTTTGCTATTGTCAAATTTTAAATATTTAATAATCCGATTAAATTTCGTGAATGTTGTATATTCTCACCCTAAGTGAGAATATTTCTATTATATGGATTAATTAAAAATCTGCATTGTTATTGCAAAGAGGTCGTTAACGTATAAAATAAATCATTATTCACACCTCTTCTTATAATTATATATAGATATCAAAAATTAATAACGAAAAACAAGCGCCATTATACTGGTGGTAATAATATATATATATGTAATTAAATAGACCTACAAGATTCTTTATTTTCTTAAACAATGTACCTGTGTATACATTAAAAAAAAAAATTTCTTTAGATGAACATGTTTGCCTATTTTTTAGCAAGTGATATTTTAATATTTAATATTTAATAATGGTATTTGTATTTATGCTCAGGCTGAAATTTTCTCTATTTTTTCATTTGTATTAATTGTATTATTAAAAGGGTTAGAACCATTACCTTTAGTTTGAAAAGATAACTATAATCGGTACCTACTTAGTAAATTGTGTATAATTAAGAATGTTAAATGCTCATTAAGTTTCTTAATAATGTAACTTTTTAGGATATTGCAAATTAAGAGAATACTTCCGATAAAATGTATGCTAAGGAATTAATTGAAATATTGAGAATAAATATTCACAAAATTTTTATTGTGATTTAAGAGTTTCTTTGAAATATGCCTGCAGAGTATTTCTGTTTCACTAAGTTAAAATTTAATAAGGAATATTCAAACATTAAAAACTCCTCTATTATTAGTATTTATATACTATTAATGACAAAGTTCTTATTCATATAAAAAAATTAAAAAGCTTTTAATATTCAACGTATATCTATTTGTAATTCATTTAATTGTTTTTTATACATTTATTTTTCAGTTTATTATAACTGGAATCTTGGGAATCGCTTGTGTGAAACGCCAGACTGCCTATATTGTAAGTTGTATTTCTTCTTTATCTTTCTCATTACGATGGCTATTACTGTCAATTTTTTTATTCTTATTTTTTAATGAGATCTTAGACAATAACCACTGAAAATATTTTGTGCTGTGTAACTAAAAATTAGACAACAAAAACAATTAATATATGCATATTATTTTCGTTAATGTACATATATAAAATTTGATTTTATGTCAAAGTTGTTACTTAAAATGTTGTATAGCTGAAATAATATAAAATGTTTATTTAAGCAATATAGAATTGTCACTGATCGTATTTATTATTATTGGTTGCACATTTCTTATTATTATAAGTTGACTATATACATGGATAATTATACATAATATTCTTTTAATATATTTTTGTTAAATGTGTACATTAAATATATTGTATATTTAATTGTTTCCCTATTTGACTACTTGATCTAAATAAGAATTTTAAATCAATAACTTCAATAAATACTGTATATATAATAGAATAGTGGGAGATTCAAATATTATATAATTTTATATTTAAATTCTACCAATCAATTTAAGTATTTATAAAATATCGTTTTATAGTTACTCTATAGTTTTATCCTTAATAACCTTCAGTAGTCTGAATGTAGCGCATATTAAAAATTATGCATAACAGATAATTAAATTAGATTAATAATTAATCAATAAAATTATTAATTTTTCATATATTTTAGTGCGTCGATACTTCTACTTCTAACAAAATATTTAGGAGGTACTTATGTATTATTGTTTATCATTTATTTGACATTTGATGAGACATAACATTTTATTTTTAAGGAAAAGGAATAGTATCCAATCAATTCAAAATCAATACGAGTAGAAACTACACTTAATTAAATGTTGAATACCACAGATATTTGTTTTACTTTGTATACATTTACTTGTTTAATACCTTGATACTAGTTGTAATTAAACAGGGATTTCATTCTTATTGCTTTCATATACATCGTGCCTAAAATTTTCGTCAATAAATAATTATCGCTTACGTCAATAAATTCATGTAAATGGGCAACAAAAAGTAGTATTAAATATTTTTATTGCATTTATTTTAAGAGAAAGCAAATATTTAAAAAAAATTTTAAACATACCAAATTTGTTTATAAATTATAATTTATTGCCTGTATATCTAAAAATGGTTTACCACATAAACTGTGGAACTGCTGTCCATTTTTAAAACTTTAGGGTATCAAAATCATAGAGTCAAAATAGTAATATTGAACTGTATACAAAATCAATAAGAGGGAAATCTCTACGTTTAATTACTCTGACTAGTAGGTACATATATTAACGCATATGTCAATATTTAAACAAATTCATGTAATTAACCTAATTAGGATGATCATTAAATGATAAAAACGGTTTTTGTTGTGATAAACTTTAGTTAGAGAAGATATATATATATTCCTTCTTTGATTAAAAGCTATAGATGTTTAGAAAAAAAAGCTATTTAGATCAATTTCTTTTGTTTGATTTGTTTAAAACTAATCGATCTATTTAGTATGTATATTACATGTTATCGATTTATGAACTTACTGCATGCATCACATGCACAATTTCAGATACTCTGTTTTACTGCATTCTCAATCGTATCCTTGGTAACCGCAATCGTATCGATCCAGCTTCTACGTCTCGGATTGGTCAATCATACAACAGATGGGAAGACCTATCGGAAGGAAAGACTTGACAGCCTCCTATTGGTTGCTTTGGCTGCCGCGAGTTGTGAATGTCTCTTCTGTATCGTTGGGTCTTTCGTCAGCTGTCGCATGGCTAAACTCGCCAAACTCGAGCTTTATAAGAAGCGAGAAGGAATGTTCCATGTAGAGATATACGGTGAGAAAGACGTTGTCGTCGTTACCACGTCGAATAAGAAGAAGAAAGCGGCTTTTGGAATGTGCTGCTTCCCTGCTGATATGATGGATAACGACAATGAAGGTGGAGGTTGTGGTGGAGGCAGTTCAAGAGGAGGTGGCCTATCAGCTGCAATGTTCACCAGTGAAGTCTGATAATATGAACCCAAACCTCTTTTCTGTACTGGTTACTATATATACCAACTGTAAAATTCACACGCAGTGATTTATCTATTGTGTGGGTAATATTTTGAACAAGAAAAAACGTTTCTACAATTGGGGTTATGTTCAAATTTCGTCAAAATATCACACGGTCAAATTCTATTTATTGTAAAATATAGATAGCCTATCGATGATGGAATAACAAGCCTATTGCTATGTATATATAAACAAGTTAAGCGATAAACATAATATAATTAATGTACAAATGTCATGTTGTAAATTTTATCGACAAATATTGTTTTATTTCAATAAAATTTACATAAATTAAGTACCTATCTATAAAGTAGTATAACATATTCAATATAAATTATTTGCACGACTTATGGCTATTTTTGAATTATTATAAAGTACCTACGTTATCTGACAATTACAATATATTACATGTATAGCTAAGACTGTTTCAGTAAGTATACTGTTTTACAGATATAAACTTTTAAAGGATTAATTTATTTGATGTTTTTAAGTATCAAAATAGTAGTATCGATTGAAATCAATTTCATACGACTTGAGACACTATCTAGCAATGCTCTATGCTCTATGCTTTATTATATATTCTCTTTTATTACAATAGCTTACATGTAAATTTTTCTCCGAGAGAATTTGATCCAGCGTTATTTTGATTCCAATAAAATTAAATGCAGAGAACAATAAATGTATATTTCACTTCGATGAGGAGGAATCATTTTCAAATATTCAACAATACGATACAATTTCCCTGTTGAAAATTTGATGAAAGGAGTATTATTTTCTATCCTAATTGAAAAATAAGTGGTAATATTTCCTCGAAAAAAATAGAGTATGCCTTTTAGAAGTCATGTTGATAATATAATCTGAACAAAATCTAAAATAAAAAATTGTCGTATGGTTGTTCCCAATCACGATCCACCCATATACAAATTTTGGCTATATTGCAAAAAATTTGGCTAAACTTGCAATATTCATAGATCATTAAATTTATAAAATTAATAATATATGTACGTATAGTGAAATAATAAATATAAATGAATGAATATATCTCTGTGGGCTTCAATTGTATGCAAGCAGAAAGCGTATTTTCAAAAATGTGTATTTGAAAACAATATTCTAATGTTTCTACATTTTAATTATATATTTAAGTATATATAATTGACATAATTTAATTAAATATATAATATAATTTAGAAATATAATGTATCAAAATATTATGTTGCCATTGAACACGAGCATTTCAGTTTTGTTATATTAACAAACAATCCAGTAAAGATGTACATATATATTTACTTCAACAAAATCATCAAATCATTTTACACATTATTTCTGTAATATGTATGTATCTACATATGTATGTATGTGTGTTTTTATTACTTTTCATACTGTTAATAATACTACAAATATGTCACAATGTTGATATGATGTATAATGGTGGTATATATAGTAAAACAATTGATTCAAATAATATTTAATAATGTATAAAATTGTATTATGTATAATGTAATACCATGTATAAAATGTATGTATTGACAAGTAATGTTATCCTATAACTACAAATATAGTGTATTACTAATGTTTTTTGGTAATTACATTTTATTATTAAAATGCACATTTACATATTGAACGAATTTTACCTTTATTTTTCCATTTTCAATATAAATATGTTTTAAATGGTTTATAAATTGTAAATATTTAAAAACATTACATTATTAAATTAAATTAAATTAAATTAACTGTATGTTTAATTTTTTTATTTTCACTGTAATAGAATACCTTAAAAAGGATGATAAGTATTTTTTGCCATATTATGTATAAAAACGTGGAATAATAGGTATACCCAATATTATGTAACAAGCGGGTATATGGATTATCAGCAGTTTATTTTGGACTGATAAAAAAATATTTAATGTAATATTTAATACCCTTTACATGTTTAATATGTTTAGGATCCTATGTATAATAATTATTGCATGCATTAGTTCATAAATCCGGATATAAAGGCTTTTAAGTCTGAGACTGTCACTATCAAACATAGCGTTTTAGATCCAGAAGAAATTGAAATAAACGTTTCTTCATTTATTAAATAATCTGCAGTATACTTAGAGGATATTTTAAAATAAAATTTGATCAAAAATATCGATTTTTTTGTTACGTAGGTATTACGCGTTTTTATTTTTATTCAAATTGTTTAAATTATTTAAATAATTAAATATCTAACAAAATATACATAACCTATAATAAACAAAATATTTATAGTTATTGGTTTTATTCATTATTCCGGTCCTAAAAATTCACAAAAGGCATAATGTTTGTATGCTCATTACTATCAGTAATATAAAATTTAAATTTTATATGCATTTTTTCTGAACATAAGCAGCACATAATTTACTCGAGTCAGGCATTTTACTTAATTTGATCGAGTCAACGTGTGGGGCAACAATTTGGCCATCTCCCTTAAAGATTAGTATATCAAAATTTTAAAAATTTACTTATGCAATGTAATTATTGTTGTGTTACAGGTCTCATTACTTATTAGTCTATGACTAGTACAATATAAGAAAAATAAATTGAGAAATAAATACTTTGGTCTATAATCTAAGCAGTTTAGTATAGGAAAAGTAAGTATAAGTTTTGAAGAAAGATCAAGCTGGGTGCTTTGGGAGGTAATCTAGTGGTAACTTAATTATGTATTTTGTAATAGATAGAATTGTTCGTATTTTATGTTATTGTATTTTATTGTCATTATGACCCGTCCACATGGGCCATAATTTAAGTCGCTCTTCACGCCAAAATTACCGTCCACACGGTCATGTCGGTTTGGCGAGCTTATCGATTGGCTTGATGGCTTGGCTGGACAGAAATTAAACTGTTAAATATTTTCTGTCAAGCCAAGGTTTTATTAGTTTAAAAATGCAACACGTGGTCAATTTGTAAACATTATATAGTAGTAAAATAATTTATTATTATAATTGTTTATGCAAAGCGCATATCTAAAGCTTATGGATTAATGATGAAAACTTATATTTTTTCATATGAAACAACCATATTAAATGTATAATCTAACTTTATAAATTGTAGAATAAAACACTTCGAATACTATCCGACAAATAATATCCAGGTTAATAATAATAATAATAATAATTGTATATTTATAAACAAAGAAGCATGAAGTACCATAATGAGAAGCAAGGTACGAGTATTATAGTTACAAATTAAGTGTAAGTTAAGATATTTTTAAAAATCTGCTTCTCCCTTTTTTTTAATATTTAATTTTCACATATAATCCTTTAACAACAGAAAAAGACAGCCAGTTTATTTCAAAGTAACTTGAAAATAATATTGCAACACTTCTCTTCTTGAAATCTTGTAATTTCAAGTTTAATAATTACACAAATTGTGTCGCTTTTATGAGACTTAAAAATATTTAAGTAATGTTTATTCCTAATTTATAAAATGAAAGATTTATTTTATAATCTCATATTATTGTGTAATGGGAGCAGAAAAAATGGATGTTTAGTCATGCATAGATATTAATGTTTTCTTAAATTTATTTCAGAATTATTTTGTTTAATTAATTAAACAGATTATTTAATAATATGAAATACTAATGAAGGGAACTTTTACATTTATTTGTGAGAACAAAAATATAATACAAATTTTAAAATAATATTTTGACAGTTTAATCGAAGCATTTTTTTGTTATACTCGAGGAATAATGAACAAAAAATTAGACAACAAATCCTCTTTTAATCTCCAAAATATTGATTTAACTGTCTTTTATCTTCTCAAACAAAAATACTACTTTGTTTATTCAAAAGGTTCATTCCGAAAGAATGATATGATATTTATTTTAACGGATCACAACAATGGTAATTATCGAATATTTACCACAAATAAAATATTTTGAAATAAAAACAATTTCATTTTTATATCCTTTCTTAAGATATTTTCTACTATAATATTTAATATACTATATTACTATACTAATATGTTATATATAAACACTTCACAATTAAATACTTTATTAGACACATAATGATCATTTTTATGCAAAGATTTAATACACGAATGAAAATAACTTTTATATATATAAAATTAAAAAAAAAGTGACAATTCGGTAAATTAGAAAACTGTTACATTCATTTTTGAAGATAAATATTCCTTTGTAGTATTAATACATCTTTTTAAAGATTTCATATAACTTATCAAATACCAGTTGTAGATTCTTGATATAGGTAATATTTGATGCTATCGGCTCGATTAGACAGTTATAATCATAGAGTAATGATTATACAGAGTGTTTGCTCTTATCGATTTCATATACATCGCGTTGTAAATTTTCGTAATAAAAAATCCTTTTATTGTAGTAAATTTGAAGTAAATGGGTGGGAAAAAAATAGTATTAAATATTTTGTAGTATTATGTAGTATTTTGTAGTATTGAATATTCATACAATTTTAACATGCGTAAGTCGTCTATAATAAATAATTCATTGTCTGTATATCTCTAACTGTTTTACTACATACACGATTTAATTGCTCTCAGTTTTTAAAACAATATTTAGCATAAGCTTTCAGGTGGGAAAATAGTAGTATTGAACTGTTTACAGAATTTAAAAGAGTGAACACTCTTTGTATAATCATTACTCTATGGTTAAAATGCTCCTTAACTAACTCCAGTAAATCATATTATCCGAGCTTTAATTATATATATTACACTTGTTACTAATTATATGTTTGTGACATCTAAATTTATATATTTATTTTATTTATAATACTTATATTTATATCTTTCTATTGTTTAATTTGTATGTTATTTTTCCATGCTTATATTTAAATGAGTAGCTTTTATTTTTGTCTTTTTCACGGCATTATAAAAGCTTTCCTGACAGTAATTGCATTGATTCAACTGCTTATACGTCAGATATATTTACATTGAACAATTTAATATTACCACCAGACATTCAATTGTCAGATCAGGCAAAGAACGCCTACCTATCTTCCCTGCTAGGTAGCGAAGGATGTCGTGTGCTGATGGCACATTCTATCGCAGTACGAACATCCTCCATGGACTACGACGAGTTCGCCGGCCAGGTTCAATTACTATTCGACAGTCCAGTCAACCCAGTACGGGCGGAATACTAATTCCGAAATAGGAAACAGAGTAGCATGGAATCTGTAACGGAGTATCTGACAGCACTTTGCACCCTTTACTTCGAAAACCAATGCCCTGCTGATGAAGAGAATCACAACATAGTGATGTAACTTGCTATCGGCTGTGTCTCGAGACGAACCCAAGAGAAGCTGAAGTTTGAAAATGTGAACATTTCGAAAAGTTCTTATCTGGCTGTCCCTTTGTTTTACAATTTGATCACTCCTGCCTGCGTCCTCTTTTACAACAACACACAAGCACTCAGAAGTCAGCAAAATTCACACGCTGGCTAGAGAGTCTCACTAATTTTGATTTCTCTGTCAGATATATAAAGGAGACCGCAAATTGTATGGCCGATTTACTGAGCCGCCTCCTCCTTCCGTCTACGTCGAACTCGAAAAATTTGAAGGATGATGACAATCCTCAATTACACACGAAAATAGCAGCGCTCCCGACAATATCCATATCTCTCAATTCGATCAAATATCGCACCAACACGCACAAGCTTCTCACTACACTCAGAATGCATATCTAGGGTGAGTGGCCCACTAAGCGAGATATCAGTGTAGAATTGTCACCATACTATAAATTCAAGACTAATTGTCCATCAACAACGGTATAACTCCTAGAAATGACGAGCGTCTTGTTATCCCTCATTCTCTTCAACGAGTTATGTTAGAGAAAGGTCACCAAGGTCACCCCGGTATAGTGCCAATGAAGCGACAAATTCGACTTACTTTTTGGTGGCCTGGACTAGATAAAAAAATTGAACAACACGTTCTCTACTGCCTTTTCTGCCGTGACAGCGCAAAGGCACACAAATCTACACACTTACCTCGGACTACATGGCCCGTTCCAAATCGTCCGTGGTCCACTATCTCTATGAATATTACGGGACCGTTTGCAAATGCTCCAAGCAATCAGAGGTTCATAACAGTCCTCTCAGACGATATATCCAAATTCCCAAAAGTATTACATTCGATTGAAATAACTTTAAGTCTATTGATCACCTGGCTAACAGAAGTACTGGCACGTTTCGGGAATCCAGAGTGTATTCGCACAGACAACGGAACCCAATTTACCAACTTTCTTAAATCACGAGACATCCGACACGCAAAAAAGTGTGGTGTACAACCTACAGCATAATGGGCAAGTGGAAGTCTTTAATCGTTATATCAAACACAGAATCAAGACATTTACAGCAGATAAAAAGATTTTTTCACGGGTATACAGGAGCTCCTGTCTAATTATCGAGTTATCAGCCTCATGTCCAACACACAGAGTTCCTCAGAAATTCTTCTAAACCGAAGATTTCACATAAATTTTAAGCCCGTAATACACCCACCTTCCATGAAATCTCCAGACAACCACCATCAGTGAACAGCCTCAGAACCTACTCTGTACTAGAGGCCCCTACAAGGTGAACGACGGAGTACGCACGAGACGGCCTCAAGTCCCAAAAGGACATTCCCCGTTCTCCACTCCCCGAAGAGTGAATCGAGTTCTTGTTGACCACACGTACTTACTCGATAATGGTTTGGAACGCTAGAAAAATTGTTCGCTATCGCAGTCGTGAAGACGCCGAGGGATTGCGTTGTTGAAGTCACTGTGACTCCAGCACCCCCTGCCTGACGCCACTCATGCCAATCGTCCAAGTCGAGGTCTCCCGTCGATAAGATACCATAACGAATATACTTTTTAGGTGATGATGTACCGTATCATTCTGTATTACCTCTCACATGTGCTATTGTTATAGTTTTAACCAATAGCGTTACAGTATCGTTTCACCCTATATGTGTGATTCTCCTTTGTAACTGGGCCAAAACAACCTGCCTGTATATACAGCTATACGCATTATAATTCTGTTACTAGAGACGCCTGCGAGCTATACTATATATGAAAGGGACGCTGGCTTTTTTTATCATCACTGGTGTAGATGAGTATGAGTTACAATTACAGTAGGGGTCATGAGTCACTGCACACTAAGGAAAACACCTAAGAATAAGAAAAATCGATAATAACAATACCGGTACTTATGGGGTTTTCTTGAGTTCATAGCCACTTTTATTTTTCACTTGATAACAATGGGTTGAAAGTGCAGTGTCGCAATATGAACGTCAAATAACGACAGTAATAGGATAAAAATCTGTTTTTCTTTTCCATTAAACGATGACAATTATAAACTGTGGATTTCCGCTTTAACAAAAAATTTTGAAAAAGATAAAATTAAAAACCGATTCTCAACCGGAAGCAATTAGTAACAGTCTGTCAGAAACCGGGCGCAATTTTTAAATTAATACTAGTCTGGTGTATTTTTTAAATTAGTGCAATCAACAAGCGCGTGAAATTTAGTTCTATTGAATGACCGTTTTTACAAAGGCGTTATACGAGGTGATAGTCTGTTCCCTAAAGGTATGCTAAACATTTCCTAAACTCCTAAATCAATTCCTAAATGTATGCTACGAATTTCTTATAGGTAGGCCAAAAATTCTCTAAACTCCTAAATGATTCAATAAATAACCGGATGGCACTATAGTTAAAGTAAAAATAAAGAACTAGATTTCACGCGACTGCTTGTTATAGCAGAAGATGTGTTTCTATGGATAAACTTGTTATTTTTACTTATGGTACTTATGGAATTATTTAGGAGTTTATAGAATTTTTAGCATACCTTTAGGGAATTCTTAGCATGCATTTAGGGATTCATTTAGGAGTTAGTTAATTTTTAGGATACTTTTAGGGAATCATTTAGGAGTTTAGAGAGCTGACAAAAACACTCGTTTAACGCTTTTATGAAAACGGTCATTCCATAAGAACTAGATTTCACACGGTAACGCTCAAAATTTGATTCTTATTGATTGTACTATTTTAACAAATGTGCCAGACTACTATTAATTTAAAAATTGCGCCTGGTTTCTGACAGGGTGTTACTAATTGCTTCCGGTTGAGGTGAAGCCTTGTGTATTTAAATTACGCGTGCAAATTTTTATTTTGTTAGGAGATAGAGCAGATAGAAAATGCAGAAACTGACGTTTTATGAATACGTTTTAATACATTTAACTTTTAAATAAACCAAAGACAAATATTCATATTTTTTAGATCTCTTTGATTGTTTCAATCTCATTTGCCATATATATATATATATAATAACCATGAAAATTTCATGATACAATATTATAACTATGCTTAAAATCTATTGTTCCAGTTTGTTTGTCAATGCATTCGTAGAGGTCAAAAGGTTGTTTTGAATTACATTACACTATATAGAGCGACTTATCCACTTCTCTATTTTATTTTTTCATTTTCATTTATGCCCTGAGAGGTAACTACTGAAGAGAACTGAAGTGGTAGGTTGGATTATATTTTGCAAAGAGAGTTAATAGCGTATTGCACTCCAACCATAATTGTTCTCAAGAAAACCTCTTATACGACCAGACACTTGCAGAAGGCTAGACGCACATAATTTGATTCAACAGTTTCTTAAATAGTTTTGTAGCTTAACACGGCCAACTGTATATTGATTTTTCCAACTCACTCTTCTAAATATAAACTATTAGCTATTCAGTAAATCTTTCCCTATTATTATAGTGAAAGCTACTCGCATATTCGCATTGTCTGTATTGATTTTACTGTTTGCCGCATTTTCTGTTTGAATTTTTTTCCAATACTCCGATGATTCTTCGAAAATGTTTCAAACAGTTCTTTTCTTTGAGAACCTGAAACATATTTGTGCTTCAATACTAAATATAAACAAATACTTTATCATAATAAAGAGTGTCAAGTTAATATGCCATAAATGGATATAGAATAGGTTCGTTTAATTTCATTCTATTTAATATACCTATGTTATTTAATACTTCAGAAGGTAGCCAGCTCATTTTCAATTATATATCCTTATTTTGAGTATCTTTGTTATGATTAAATTTACACTGTAATTACCTAATCTTTATCAGGTCATGCAAATAATTAGTTTTGTTTGTAAGATATAATTCTAAGAAGTAGATGTCATGTATAATTTAAACGAATATATTATAAAACGAAAATTAATAAAACGATATTATAAACGAAAAATATTATTGGGTCCAGAAAATACAATTTCATTTTTAATTGATTATTTTACATATATATCTATTTAAGGAGGTAGCATAAATGTTATATACTGTTATTGTGTATATCTATATATCGTGTACATTAATTTTCGACTATAAAGAACTATTATAAAGATTTCAATCTACTTAAAATTATCATTTATATATTGTTTTCAATATTATGGTGTTTTATATTTGTGTAAAGATGAACGATGTTTAAAACACACTTTAATGGTGGACATAAAATGTCGCATGTCACCAGTAAAATGAATCAATTAGAGAAAGGTTAGATAGATTGTTATTTGCCTTTATATATATATTTATTCTCTAATCAATTTTAAAATATAATACAAGTGTAAAATGTTTCCTACACATATATTTCAGTTTTAGATGTGGAGTTAAATTGTATACATATTGTACACTGAAAATGTCTACACAATCTCTAATAAATCTTAAAATTGAAAATATAATATGATGTACATGTCATACATTCATTTTTAGTTGTAATCATGTTTTATTGGGTTAAATATCTAAATTGAACGAGTGGTCTGTTTTGATGATATAGGACATCTGAGAAGGGTACGATTGAAATATTTTCTTCATTATCTGTGTTAATCTTTTGTTGAAAACAGGGCGTTATGAATATGACAATAACAAAAATTTAACAAATTCCAAATTGTTCCTAGTTTCTAAGATGGATTAAAACATGAATTTATGAATTGAAGCCGTTCGCATTCTTTTTTTTCTAAAACTTTAATCTTCACAGAGAATTTTGCAAAATATTTTGTTTATATTATTACTGTTCTTAAATAGAATAGTAATAATATAAACATAATATTTTGCAAGTCTTTTAACTTATTCGATCGTCAATATCTTTCCGTAATTATAAAAGTATACAACATTCACGAATTACATAATGAGTACCTCTACTTTTGACATGTGAAATAAATATTACATATATTATTTATTATTAAAAAAATAGTTAACGGTTAGTTGTCGTTCCAAAACAGATATTAATAGGTAAAAGATGTTTCCGGGTCTGGCCAGACCCGTATTGAAAACATTGTCTATAATTTGAAAAAAGTCAATTAATATTGATATTACACCATATCATAATGCTTCATAATGTTATGTTCAATTAAATCAAACATATTGTTATCAGTTATTTATATATATAAAAATATACGACATATACACCACGAAAATATTGTAGCGTAATGAAAAAATACTACGAGTTCTGTAGTACAGTATCTGTAAATACTAGATCTGTACTTACTGTCAAACACAAAAATTACACTGCATTGTAATCTGCACACAGGTTTTTTGGTATGGCATGTTGTAGGCAGGTGTTCTTTGAGCAATCAAAACAGGAGAATCTCTGTTCCAAGCACACAGCACAGCGGTGGCGTTGTTGGGGATGGTGAACAGCGAGAGCAAGGGGTACCGAAAGCTCATAGCCAAGGTTTGTATTAAAAGAGTAGTACCTACTTCTATTCTTGGTCCATAGATTAATACCCAGTGATTATGGCCACATCAAGAAGGACCATGTAACCAGCATATGGCCATCGGTGGCACTTCCTTTGGTAGCGGAAGCCCCGGACTAATTTGTCAAGGGTATCAGCTCCCGACTTTGTCTGATTGTAACATTGTACAATTTCCGCTTTTCATTGTTCACGCATGGACACTAGAAACATGTTTGCTCGAAATTAAAAGAACCGGTTTGTTATTTTTGTCCCAAAGGAGTACATGATCGTGTCTCCATATTTGTAGAGCACCGAGTCCCCTTTTCTCCTTCCTTGTACTGCTTTTGCTGCTGGAGATATTTCTCTATGATTCTGCCTGGTTGTGCCAACACATGATGTTCTTTCGGCTATCAGGCGATCACGCAGGCTATCGACGTAAAATAATTATCTGCTGTAATGTTTCTTCTAACATTGAGGTACAAGTGCATAACCAGAGCTTCACTAAGTGGGGAATCTCTTTCAGGAGCAGGCAGGGTTTCTTTCCCAATATACACAAGACAGCAGATGGGAAAGCTGTTTTCTGTGTCTGTAATCCAAAAAATCGTTATCCCAAATTTTTCTGGTTTTCTTGGATATACTGTTGAAATCTTACTCTACCGTGGAATTCTACTAGCTGCTCATGTACGCATAATATGGACCCTGGTTGATAGTGCTCTTGAAGCTTATTATTGAAAAAATTTACAACAACTCAGACAGGTGCTGTAGGCAGTCATTGGGATTTCTTCGTGTCTTGTTGTCAAATCGTAGCACTGATTTGTTGAAACGATTAGATATAAGCCACCGCACTACTCTAAGTACGGGTCTGGCCAAACCCCTTAACGTCCTTTACCTAGTATCAATCCGGATCTCAGAATCTATGGAAACTAGAATCTTGAAACTTTTACTGAACAAAATATCTAGTCTATAAATGTAGAAAAGTCATGGAATATCAAAATCATAGCTTGTTTTGTTTTTTAGCAATCGCTTAACTAAACATAGCAAGCGGGTCTCACCAAACCTGGAACGACAACTAACCTTTAAATATATAAATATGGTGTTCATAATGCCTATATTGTATAATATCATATTCACTTATCGAATAAGCGATATTTTCCAAACAATTGTTATTAATCTAATGTCATTATAAAATCTGATGAATATATGATTTTCTTTCAGACATTTTATAAATTTAAAAAATTTATATATTTATGTTACTAAACTTATTAACAGTAGTATCGTATAAATATAGCGTATATATTTAAATTAATATGAGTATTTATCACTATGGATAATACCATAGAAATGAATTCAACTTAAATTTGTATAAATCATGAGGAATAAATTCTATTATTGCTTACTTGAAATGCTGAATTAATAAAAAAGAAAGTAAAAATTAAAATAAAACATACATTTAGTGACTTTATTTGCTAATTTTTATAATGATAAAAATGATTGAATGACAGAATCATGTCACTAAATATTGAAGATGAGGAAATCTAGGACATACATTTCTTTGAACGGGGAATTTTGAAGATCCAGGAAAGAAAGAAGAATAAAAATCATCAATATATATACAATGCTTTGCAAAGTTTAATGGTATATTTCAATAAAAAACAGTTAGACAAAGAAATAAGAACTCCTATTAATAATTGTTATTTTTGTCATTTTTTATTATTAAATGAAGATATCTATTATTCAGTATAGTTTAACATAATTATTAACTTTAAAAGCGTAACAATAATATTGAATTTTTAAATAAAATACAAATAATAAATACGTATTATTTTCCAATTTATGTTCCGATTCCATTATATAAAATTCATATGAATATGATAACATCTACATTTTCTAACCCTTGATACTTATAATAAAGAGCTAAATTTGTGTTCTATTTAATTTGAATTTGAACTCTATGGTTGGGGATTCCTCGTGAAACAAATAATTATATTGTCTTTAGAACTATACTTATATTTACATAATACAATGTAAGAGTTGCGTTAGGTATATTCCTATTTTAGTTACAACCACAATAATAAATCGCTAATCATAAAAAAGGGACTGTGGGAATCTTATTATCCAAATATAAAGTGAATGTATGCGTGGTCGCCATGGTTAATGCCTTTCACCGCCGTTATAGGACAACTTCACAGAAAACTACATATAATAATTTTAGCATGAAGCATAGCATAGCTTAAAGCATAACAACCCAAATCTTTTTTTGTACCCCCTAGTTTTCTAACCAACCTGCAATAAAGTAAACTAAAGTCAAGTCAATTCATTCAGCCGTTCCATGCAGCCAGCACACAAAGCAAGGGAAAGTAGACTGCATCTCTGGAGAAGTCACCCTCACGCTAATAATCCCCCTTACTTGCTTACAACGACCGACTAGCTGCGCATGAAAGCGCAGAATATTGATCCATTTTCGGCTTGTTGGTTGACTGCTTATAGCTCACACTTCTCACCATATCCCCCTATCTCCCTACGCGCAAACAAAATCAACAGACTGAGCTAAAGGGAGACCCTCAGAGTTAGCTCACAACTGTGACTCTTGTAGATTAACTAAGTATAGTCAGGCAGTTATACTATACACATTATGTATGATTAGATATAGAAGAGGTAGCCTTTAGACGAGAGAACACACAAAAAAGAACTAGAGGGGTATGCCACAGGGTTCCTGTGGGCTCTGCACGGCATAATATACCTATGCTCAGTTAAAAACGATATAGTTATATAGGTACTAAAAATGACGGAGGTTGCAAGTCAAATTCAAAATAGGTGCGGGAGAGAAAGAGGAGAGTAGTGTATTATAATGTGTAGGAGCCGGGTTTGAACTGGAAAGAACTGTCTTACTTTGGTGGGCAAGAAGAACCATGCTTTATTCACGACGTCATACATCGCAATCACTCATGCCTGCCTTGCTCTGAGAGATTATTGCTTCTTGTGCTGCCTTGTTCCGCTATATGAAACCACACGGTTACCTACTTAAATTAACAATAGTATTCAACGAAAAACGAGGTTTGCCCATTCTCTCTCCTTCCACATAGCCGACACGCTTTCAAACTAATCCACTTTTGTCTCTTACCTATAACTAGTTGAAATTCATTACGCCACATAGGATATAATATATATGTTATGTATGCATTAGTTAGCGAAGCGAAGACAGACACGGACAATTATGTGGAGGTAAAATTAGACGCTTAGAAAAGGGTTGAGCTTCTAAACACAAGAAAGGAAACTATGGGAAATTACGCATATTGATATAGTGAAAATACACTAAAATTTAATGGTGAAGCTTACTTATACATACAAGACTGCCGTCGTAATGGATTGCCAATTGTGCCTTATAGCATCGCTATGCTTGGCTTGTTTTTAGGGTTTCTTTCCTGTGCGTCTTTAGTTTTATTTGAATATAGGTCACTGCCTATGTTTGGGCTTTTTTAATGATCATGCACGACAGCTATGCTTTATATAGATATGCACAAATATCTGTATCTATAGAGATATACTGAAATAGTTGAAGCCGCCTAATATCATAATTGAAAAGTAAACTGAAAATGGGCGTCACTCCAGATTTTTTTATCTTCCTTTCTCTCACATTCACCATTTTACTTTAAGAGAATGTTATGTCGAAAATGTCACACTGACTCTGTCTTGTAGAAAACTGCGTTTAAGTTCCTGACTTTTCATTAAAAAGCAGCTAAATTTATTTTTTCAGTTTATGAAAAAATAAATCGACTTTTTCAGATAAAAATATTTATATATATATATTATGTACTTATTTAAATTAAATTAAATGCTCGTGTCATTGTTTAAGTTGTTTGGTAATTTTACGACAGAAAGGTTGTCTGACTGTCTTCGTTAGCTGAGGAAGCAAGGCCCAATAAGTCCAATATGGAATAGATGATAATCTAGGGGTAATGCTGAGGTGACAACAGAAATGAGAAAATCCAATTGTGACTCCACTGTGAATCAATCATTAGTAAACAAAGACTTCTCATATCATATTTCTTAGCCACAGTGGCTCATATAATATAGTATTGTGACTCAACCTTCGTAAAACAGTTATAATAATATAACATTAATAATGATTTTAAACAATACCAATAAATTAACTAATAAATATATTTTTAAATACTAATATACAACTACTAGGAAATAATATATTATAGGCATCAACATAACCCACAGCTAACCTTCAATACAGTCTACTCCCTCTCCCCAATTTTATTTTGCTCCCCAGTTCCTCATTTCAATGGTTGTTCTGGGATGTTCGCCTTCTACCACGCTTCAATCATCTCTCCTCGCCTTGAGTGAGTCTCCCTCCTCCCTCTTCTCCACTTATTTCAATATTGGAATATATTATTCTTCTCATAGGGCTAAAATCACTATATATAACCTGTTCTGCGAACATGCGTCCAGCAGCGCATATATACAGAATGCCTTATCTGGAACAGTAGGTCGACCGACCGTGAATACTATAAAGGAACTTGCTCTCTATCACACCGCCTTCTTTTCCTCTCCTCATTTACCCTGCTGTCCTACGTAGGTTGATTATTATGTGGCGGCGGTGTCCCCTCAAATCTATTTCTACCTTATGAAACCTTCTATTTGCAGAACTATAACACTGTCTGTTGTAGCGCTCGCGCACACATAAACTAGAGTATATCGACACAGTTCATCCACCATCATTTTCCCTACCTTCCCGGAATACATAATCTCCCTGGCTAGCATTATTATATTGCTGTACGTATTATATTATGGCGTCACCGTTTCAGAGTTTGTAATGAGCGAGGAGATAGCTAGACGACACAAATGCACAAGCAGAACGACTATCTGAGGTATTCTGACTATTATAAATAGTACCAAGGCAACCTTCCTCGCTTCGCATCTATGATTGAGGCAGAAAGCATCCCTTACAGACAGTCAGAAAAATGGAAACAAACCAAGCGATTCCCCCCTTCCATGCTTCTGCGCGAGTATCTCTCTCACTCCTTTTACTTTATATTTCCTCGCGTTCTGCATATTATAATATTCTCTTCAGTCAGAACACGTAGTGAGAGCCAAAGAACAGAAAGAGAGAGAGGGAGAGAGAGAGAGAAAAGGGGCGAGAGATAACCCAACCCAGCTCCACCCCATAATACCTATCCACGTCTCCTGCCTTCTCTGCCATCACCCTCTCCTCTCTAAGCACCACCCACCCTCTACTACACACCCCACCTCACAATATCCTTCAAGCGAGCGAAGCGCAGTCCCACAGACAACAAATGAGCGTGGAGGAGGAAGAACAGTGAAGCGTATCAGCCTGCCATTCTGTGAGAGCAGTTGATATGTTGAATGGTGACTATAGGCAAGAACTCTTACTTGCTACAGAAGAAGCTAGGGTTTAGCAGAACAACACAACACAACACAACACAACACTATAGAACTCCTTCTCCCCGTATTCAGTAAGTGTGGCTGGCTAACCCAACAGACCTTGTCTTGCCTGCTTCCCCTTTTGACGTGTCGTCTCGCCCATTGACTGCGTTTCAGAATCCCTTGTCTTATCTGGCGGTTGTTACAGTAGCACTGGATTCGTGTTGTCTCCAAAACATCATACCTACCTACAGCCATAACACTTAATCGGACGTTCCCAGAAGCTTCGATATGGTACAGTGAGTTATCGACAGGCATCGGTGGCAAAATACACCCGAAGAAGAAAAAGAAGAACACGATCAGCTGTGATTCCTTCCATCGATATCTAATACATACCTGGATTAATCGAACATAGTCGCGTATAAAGAATATAGTATTATATTAAAATTCCTTCCAACATTCATATCATATCGATTGTGGTTCATCGCATCAATTAGAATCGCAGGAAGCGAATCCTCAATTAGGTGAGTGCATATATATGTATATATATATACTATATAATACACTAAGCGTAACACAATTAATTATTATCATATCTTTTATATTTATATTGTTAATTGAACTCATTTCTCATATCATACCTCATTGTTTTTACTCAGATATATGCTATAAAAGCTAATTGTGGTATATGTATCACGACTCTATATATATATATGACCCAAAAAATGTACAGCGAAAACTATTAGAATCAATACATAGCTCGAAAACTGCCATAATTTAAATTTATGAAATATATGTATATATATATTTATATTTATATTTATATGTGATATATTTTATATTATAGATATATATTTATATGCGATATATGTATTTATAAATTTAACAAAAGTTAAAAATTGAGCCTCATTCTGGAGTCATATGCTTACAGAAAGAGTTAAAAAATGTCTAGCTCGTATCTTAATATATTAGGTACATTGTACAATGTATATAAAAACGTATTTAGTTTTCAAGCTATATATTATAGTTTCCACTATATATCATTTTCTCGTAAATGTCTTGCATGATCAGCAATTAACATTGATATACATATATATATATTAATATATTAATATATTTATATGTACATTTATTACAAACTTGTGATCTCCAATAACATTTATCTATGATTGAATTAGTTCTGAATTTATAATTGTTAGGTTGTAAAAACGATGAAACCCCTCCACATATTTGGAAAGTTGGAAATATATTGGAAATTTACAATTATATACATATATTTATTTCATAACTACTATGATATATATTCAATGTGTATATATTTTATTTTTAGCTTAAAGAGACGTATATACAAATCTATATTTTTTAGATCATGAACGTTTTATATGATCACAACCTTTGAGTTTAACGTCGTTTTATAATACCCATTTAATGAAATATGTTTGGGGAAATAACTTAAATGAATTACATAATATGCTAATATGTTATAGTCATATATGTATATTTCGGTTAGCTGAGTTTAACGCTTAATATGTACGCTCTAAATCAATTTTAATTATATTATATATATTTATTTAATTATATATATAAAAAGAAATTTTATAATTATTATTCTCAGTAATTAATTCATTAAAAATTACATAAATTCAACAAAGTTAAATTTTATTAACCTTTAACCATGACATAAAATACATCGGTTTAAATTTCTAATACTCATTTAATATAATTATATCGAGTATTTGAAATGGCACTACTTTGTTCTGAACATGAATCATTTAATAGAATTCTCAGTAATTAATTCATTAAAAAATATATAAATTCAACAAAGTTAAATTTAATTAACCTTTAAGCATGACATAAAATACATCGGTTTAAATTGCTAATACTGAACATGCATCATTTAATACAATTCACAGTAAAGATACAATGCATTCAGGCTTGAATAAATACAACGTGTTCATATATGTGCGCGGTTTGCAAACAGCAGTTTCTTCAATAAACAAAACGATATATATTGTAATATTTGGCCACTGACTCTCAATTATTCGCATAAGAGGTATTTTGGTTTCAATTTTATTGGTTTGGCTGATATGTGACGTACGCTTACTACAAATAATAATGCCATCGACGCTATAAATTACACTCATAATCATTAACCGTAGCTAAATATAGTGTATTATACATATTATACTAGTCATTATAATACGAACAGTATTGCACATAATTGTCAAAGGAAAACTATAACACACATCATTCGGTTATTTAGAACGTTTCAATTTATACAAATAATTGATAGAGGCCTATATTATATTATAATGTATTGTATAATATATTAGTAGTGAGGCAGAACATTCATTCATTAATACAGTAATATGTATAAGGTTCTGGTGTCCAAAAACAGTTCTATAGGTAATGAGTCGGACTGAATAAATAGAACTATTCAACTGTTCTAAACGCATCTTGTATGTTGTTCAATATTATTCGTTTATATATTAGTGTTTGTTATAGTTCGACAAGACAGCCAGGTATTTGGTTGCAGTGTGCTAAACAGTTAAGTAGATAAAGTTTCTAGCGCTGGAACTATAGAATTAGGTATAGTTAGCGTGACTGCACACGATGCGGTACCATGAGATCCAGAGTGCGATAGACAGCAAACATGAGAGAGTTCAGTCAATAATGGCTGGAAGAGGGACGGAGCGAACCAAGGTACCTACAATTAGGAAGTCGAGTGCTGTGCGTAGAAAATGAACACACAGTCGACCGTGTCTGCTTGCTACACAGTTGATTGCAGCTCTATAGTACTCGACTCGTTATCAATAACCAATCAGAGTTAACATAGAGCATACCTAAAACACTCCAGATTGCATAGTCGAGAGTTTGTATGCGGTGTGTTCAATGTGTGCATACACCACACTGTACTATGAATAACATGCGCACATGATTCAAGTCGTTGTTTTGTGTCTGTTGAACCGTGGCTTTCGTGCAAGCAAGCAAGCAAGCGTAGTAGTTTGTTAGTTACAGACGACATACAAGCTAGTTTCGCATGCAGTTATGCTAGATATATTTTAGCTAACATGGTTAAGGGTGTATAGACAGACTATCGAGAAGTGCATTATTAGACCGTGGCCCTATCTAGTTGTATAATGGCTATAAACGAAGTGTTTATATAACTACGTTAAATATATTACAATGTCCGCTCGACTTGTAAATTGCACACATTGGCTCGGTTGACTGTGCACACACACACATAATCTACCTATATTAAATCTTGACGAGCGGTGATCTCACACAGCACTGTGCACACATAATTCTCCTTCTTTTCGAGTTTACTTAGTTTGGTGTCCTGTCTCTTCATGCATCGAAGACAAGACGTATAGCATGCATATCGTATTATAGTCAGTCAGTGCATTGCTAGTAATTTATATTAAGCATATTATCTAGAGGCCTCCTACAATAACTACCTACTATATTAATACCTAAAATATTATATCCTCTAGTCGTGCTCGTTCGTATTATATGTACATAGTCTCGCTGTGTTTATACTAAAGAACGAGGTAGTTTCGTTGGAGCTGTGCTGACTGTTCCATCCACTGTCGAGTGAGTACTAAGGTTCCAGTAATTTCAACAGCCTTATTATATGTATAGGTAGGTACCTTAGCTGTATGCTCGCTCGTTTGCTTACACAGTGCGCTTCGTAACTCGGCTTGCTGCACATAATCAGCTGCTCTGACTGTGCCACCTGATATATAATATTACCATACACACCCAACGAACCGATGCATGCGACTTGCCATAGCCCGCGACAAAGAAGGAACCATCTATCGACCTATTCTACAGTATTCGAAGACTGATTGACTGCCTCCACTAACTTTAGTTTCATTCGACTGTCATAAATATTTCAACTACACAGAGGCTACATCAGCGAACCATATTATACATAATATAGAAGCGATTACGTATTTGATATTTTTTAATCTTCGAAATTCGTATCCACTTGACAATAGGGATCATTTGTGGGACCATTTTCAAAAAGTCAATCAGTTGATTGGTAAGCTTAACTAAAATGATTATTTTTCAATATATCAGAAATCATGGTTATATATAATATTTTTAACAGTAGTTTTGCATATCGTTAATTGTATATAAATAATTATTACCACGAATAATATTCTTTTTACGATTTCTGTACAATGTTGTAATAAAACGTAAGTAATTATTTTATGAAGAAAAATGAATAAAGTATGTATTTAATAACACTAACTAATAATTTTTGAGTTTATAAATAAATTTATTCTTTACAGAGTCTTATGCAATAAAATACATTTTATTAATCGGTTTATTTAAATTTTTAAATTTGAAAAAAATATTCCATTGGGGTTTTTTTTCAACAAAAAATGAAACATTTTATTATTAAATAAATTGAATAATTATTTCGTTAATTTCTTTAAAATACATATAATTGTGTCCACTACGATAAATAGATATCTATTATTCTTATTTTGAATTTCACCATAATTTTATGTATTTTTATTGAATTAAAATATAAACATTATAAATTTCTTATAAATATATAATATATATATATAAATTGCAGCATACAAATTTCACTTTCGTATGTTGCAAATGAAATTGGCTGACACATATGTGTATGTACATATTCAGTTCGTTAATTTATTAAGTAATGTATAATACATAAAAATATATGTATCTTTTAATAGTAGTATTAATAGGTATCTCATATTAGTTATGAACTAATATGCACTCAAATTTTACTCAAAAAGTTGATCGATTTAACTCTTTAACGTTATAAAATATATATTGACATTGTCAACATTTATCTATATATGAACGTCATCTATGTGTCTATCTTTACCTGATATATGCTGATATAACAACACAACAGTAATTAACTACCTATCTACATATATATTATATATATAATAAGATGGAAAAATGTATATTAAAAATTTAAAGGCGTTATAGACATGCCAATTTTAAAAATGTACATTTATTGGTACGTTTTCATATAGATACTATAATAGATATTAAAATAAATATTATTTCCATTGTAAAATGTTGTAAGTAAAACTTTAAAGGTTAAAGCTCCATCTATTGTTTGCTATACTAATTTTGTTTTTGAAATATCATCCAAATATGTTTAATTTACTTATCAAATCTATTTTAAATTATCGGTATACCGATATACTTATATATGTCTAATATTATACGTGTACTTTATCTTACATAATATATGCATTATAAAAAATAACAATATGTATTTTTTATTTATTTATGTTTTTGTAATTTAAACTTTCCCCCATAATAATCTAATAAATCTGTATTATTTTACGTCATATATTTTTTCCATCACCCGATATTAGTATTTACTATATTTTTTCGATATAATATAATATTCTTTTCTGTATTCACTTCCTTGAAAAAAAGGACTTATCCTATTTTTTTGAAGAATAAAGTTATAAATATATGTATATAAATGTTTAAACGATATAAATATCGTAATTGTTTTTAAGTTTACAAAAGAGAAAATGAAAAGTCAGAGGCAACAGAATAATAATATACGTGCACACATGCATAAGAAAAAATAATAACACAATCATTAAAAAATCTTTTCCTTCATCTAAGATATATATGGTGAGAATTTTTCACAATTGTATATAATATATATATATACAGTATATATAGTATTATACATAATCATCATACTTACCTCTTATAGCACTTATACCCCGATAAAATTTAATTTACTAATAGTGTGCTTTTATTTTTATTAGTGTAAAATTATTTTACAGTCATCGAGTTTTCATTGTCGTTTTAAAAGAACTAAGGCTGCAAGAGAATTGTTTGCATTGGATTTTTTTCTGAAGCGATTACATAACTACTTATTTTTAACTATAAGTACCTATACGATAATGATATCTATAGCATAGGGATTTAATAATTATATTGGAATCAATACAATAAACATTCATAATTTACCAAAATAAAATCAACTTAAAAATTAGATTATGTTTTTTTACGATCAGCTTTTGTATATTTTGATATTAAAGTGTTACTTACCTTTTATCGAAAATCTATACAACTCTATAACAATCTAAACGAATATTGTTTTTTTTAATCAGGAGTTGATGGATTCCGCTGGTGAAACAGTTCACCATTCTGGACGGAAGAATGCCCACCCTACAAAACTGTCAACTAGTGTGGCTGTGACGTCACCTGTTAAGATGTCACAGGCCACATCCAACGCTGCTCTAATACCTACCGCTACCGCTT
This sequence comes from Invenusta paracnida, assembly GCA_036023295.1. Lineage (NCBI taxonomy): Eukaryota > Metazoa > Platyhelminthes > Proseriata > Coelogynoporidae > Invenusta > Invenusta paracnida. Next base: position 3,108 of record JAYRBW010153242.1, on the reverse strand, counting down.
GGGCGAATATTCTGGGTAGTAAAGATCAACAGGTCACCGATGTAGGTGGGGAGGAGCAGACGAAACAGACTACGATTGCGGCAGCGCCTGCCAATACCGCTGAAGTCCTGAACGCGTGGCAGCAGTTAATTGGACAAGAAATTTCATTGCAGTCTTTACAAGGTTTGCAAGGTGAGTTACTGTAATTAATTCCTATTTTAGAAATTTAGATAAGATAGGTATATTTCATTATGAAATTTATGAATACATATTTATGATACATATTAATTATTGATGAACCTCTATAATTTATATCATTATCATTATATATTTATTACTAATATGGGGAAAACGTTTCTATAGGGGTACTCAGAAAAAACGGCGCTCAAAAAATATTTGTATACAAAAATGTATTAAGAGTAATGCATAAAATGAGTTTTACACGTTGGGAAGGTATTCTCCTTTAATGTCAATGAACTTCTGTAGGTCGTTTTTCAGTCGCGTAAGTTCTTTGAGGAGTGTTGGTCGGTTGAGTGTTTGCAGAAAATTATTGACGAATTCTCTTGCTTCTTCGCAGTATTATTTAGTGTCAAGTTCTTCCTGGCGACCTCCATATTTCGGAATATAAATCTATCAGATGAATTCATATTTGGTGAATATGGAGATTGTGGAATGCGCTGAATTCCATGCTGTGTAAGGCAAAAACTTCGGTTGTATTGGCCTTAGGAGGCCGAGCATTGTCATGCATTAATGTTAACTGATGTCGACGTGGAATTTGCAACAGATTTTGCAAGAATTCGATATATCGAGTTGCATTTAATTTTTCCTGACGCTCTCGAATTTCACAATAGAACTCTCCTTTGAAATTGATGGCAACTATAATATGGTACTTTATGTTACACATCATACGACGAACAATTGTTGAACGGTCAGCTTTTCTATCTCCTGCTTTATCAGCCCATACTCGAACATTTTGAGATGGAGGAAGTGGAGTTTTGTATATCCATTTTTCCTCAATTACGAATACAGTCCTTATAAATCCCTCAACAAAATTTCTGATTCTCTTATTTGCTGTTGCTTCATTCTGTCATTCAGAGTATGGGGATCCATCTGGCGCACAAGCTCCGATATTGAAGATCTTTAGTCAGAATTCTTTGCACACTACTCCATGATATTTCTGTTATATCACTTATTTCTTGAATAGATGCATGCGGGTTTTCCTGTATAACTAATTGCACAGGTTTGATGTTTTGTTCTATGCTAGATGTACGCGAAGCACCTGACCCTTTTTTTCGCTTACAAATCGTTCTCTCCTCATCCCTACATTCCTTGGTGACATGTTGAACACGCCTTTGGCTCAATACGTTTTCAACTCCCCATGCGTCAGACAATATTCTGTGAATCTCAGTCGCTTCCATACCATCTTTCACTAAAGTTTGAATAAAAACGTATTGGTATTCCTTCTTCACATCCATTAATGTATAACACACCAATATAAATGTTTATAAAAATTAGAAAATAAATCTCTCTTACTAATTAGCTGTAGACTTTAGAAGCAGAGATTTTTTATATTATAATATATTATTGATTATTGATACAGGGCGGCCCATAAAAAAGGTACCAAAATGTTTTTTTATATTTATGACTGTGCTATAGGCTGTTTATCGATGTTTTCTAGGAGAATTTGTGTCTATTGATTATCTCCACGTTATTGTCTATGGCTGTATCGATGTTTTCTAGGAGAATTTGTGTCTATTGATTATCTGCATGTTATTGTCTATGGCTGTATCGATGTTTTATCGACATTTTTGTCTATTGATTATCTCCACGTTATTGTCTATGGCTGTTTATCGATGACGTGACAGATCCGTGACAGCCCGACAATGTCGGAAATTAATATCATCCATTCCCAAACGTTGTCGTGTTATTATTTGCAAAACTGGCGCGAGAGATTACGCCATGATGATAACCGATAAACATTATATAGTGATTATATATTGTCCTACGTGTTATTGTTTTGTATAGAAACAGTACAACTACCTACTCTGCACATATTATATATACATATTATTCGATATAAATAGTAAAATATACAAGAAATAAATATTATTATTTTGGGTACCTTTTTTCATGGGCCACGTATGCCAATGGCTGTATATTATGTGTAGTTTATCTATATATCTATAGTTTTTTATAGTGTTAGCTATATCGATTATCTCCCAAATCAAAAGAGAATATTGAACACCGTTATTTCTGGGTACACCACCCCTATATATATATATATGTGTGCACCTAAATCCAGTCTAAACATGTTAAACAAATACTTATTACCAATTATTGCTTGGCACACTATATGTATATACCTACATTAATTAAGATAATACTACATGACGAAAATTTACAAAGCATTTGATCTCAAATAAATAAAAGTGTTATAGATATAAATTCAATATTGCCATAAATGTTTAATATAATGATCGATTTTGTCAAAATTTATCTTTTGCATTGCCTTCACATATATGTAGTTGTATGTATTGAATAATATTATAGCATACTTATATACACGTTAAAAGATCGATGGATGTATGCCTATAATTCCAATCTAATGTTGTTTGTTGACAGTTTTTCTGTAACCAACGGTAACCACATAGCTGAGCTCCGCACTATAAGTAGGTATGCTTTGCTACTTCCAACTGTGCCTCCCTGACCCCCCTGTGTGGCGTCTTCTGCAGCCAATTCACCTAAATATAGACAGTGTTATTGAAAGACCACATCATCCATCCAAGTCTTGCTATAGGTACTAGAGAACATAATATACCTGCAAACAGAAGCTCAGCAATGCAAGGAAAGCAGCTAAGCATGCACCGCCTATGCGAGAGAGAGAGAGATTTTATTGAAATTGGAATTTCATATCACCACATTACTTGCAGTGTTCTTCAACAAACAATAGATTTCTTTTCTACATCCCCCCCTTCCCTTTCTGTATATTATGCAGGTCTACGCAGCTGTTTTCCTTCGCTTTGTCTCCTTTCCTATTGGCTGCGCGCTCGCTTAGGCAACGCCATTGATTCTCTAGAATACAACGCGGTGACATCTAGTTGGCGACGATCCTAAAATTGTCAGTGCCAC
>JAYRBW010153241.1:0-61763 GCA_036023295.1 Invenusta paracnida | reverse complement strand
ATGTTGAAAATTTCATCAAAATCGATTAAAGTTTAGGGTATGTTATTGGGTCTGAACAAGAAGAAGAAGAATTAGAACTAGAATTAGAATTAGAATAATGACGAAAAAAGTCGATGTTTGCACCTTGATATCTTGGGTTCTATAATAGTTATGTAGTTGAAAATTTACTCACTGATACATTTTCGGCGGCGCTCTATGATAAAAGTTAAATTATTTCAAAATATAAATTTGTTTTTAAATGGTAGCGGTTTAAAAAATGACCATTCTTGTGGTATTCTAATATATCTTCTTATAGGTTGATCGCATGAGCTGTAGGTTTAGATTATATTCCCTAGATATTATGTATCTATATACAACGATATTATCAGTTATGCACATTTCAGTTGTTTTTCTGACTATATTTATTGAAAATTATAGACGGCAATTATAATAGGAGGTGATGCAATCCGGAGGACTCTAGCATGCCCCCTGATCTACGGATACTTTTATGGAATCATTTAAGTACTTAATAATTACAGTTTGTATGAGAAATATAATATTTTTCAATATTTCGAATGATTTTAACAATTGTTTTTACTCATTTATATCTATATCCGAAAAATAATATGAATTCTTGTACCTACATATTTTTTCTTAAATTATATGGCATTTACTTTATTTGTCAATAATCAACTATGTTTTGAAATAAAAATTGAATTATAGTATAAAATTATTTATAAACAATATTCAAAGTACACGAAAAAATATGTAGGGCGGTGTTACTTTTACCAGGGCCTGTACTACGATTATATACATTGATTCGTCTATATACGCTCTGTAAATATATCGTTTTATCAATACTTATTATTAAAAAAATAATAAATTTGGAACATTGCATAATTATTTATTTATTTTGTATTTTCCTTCATCTTCCAATATTAGTTATAAAATAGTTATTTCTGTTTTGCAATTTACATTTATTCTTTATCAAGATTTTATTGAAATTATAACTCGACTACTATAGAAGAAATTAATACAATAATTGACCAAGTCCATATTAATTGCTTTCAAACGGAATTTATACATAGTAATTGTCACATTAGCAATACAATTCATTATGTTTCACTTGATGTTTTGGTACATCAGTATATTCCGTTAGTTTTAATTATTTATGACTGACTATAAAATTGACCATCTGTGATTCATTTACTCGTTAGTATAACGAATAATATTATCTTATTTTAATATCCAGATCTACCATATCTCCTGGTTTAGACGGAGACCTCCCGGATTTGTTAAGTTTTTTGGGAAATCTCCATGTTTCCCGATATTATTAGAAAGTCTCCCAGTTTTCAGTAAGATGTACTAACTTTCAGGGTAAAGGACAATTTTTATCTGAAGAACTTAAAACCTGGAGGTCTCAGGGTTTGACTCTTTTCTGTTGTGGCAGTTCTAAATATCTTATGTCTAAACAGGGACAACTAGAAAAGAATAACTTTACTATTTTCTATAGTTGTCTTTAGACTAAATGAACAATAAACGCTATTTGCAATATAAAAACTAGCAGGGACGTAGCAAGTTTTTTAAAGTGTGAGAACTAATTTAAAAGGGCCAAAGTGACATTATAATATTACTTTATTAAGTTTGCAATATATTATATTCATACCAAGTATATTACATTTAGAATAATATATGCAGTATTGCATAATATATAATTATAAACAATTAATAAAACATTCCTATTTAACAGAGTATTGTATAAAATGTACAGATAATTGCTGGTGCTGCAATAAACATAGTACTAATCAATCATTAAATTGATATGTTAAGAATCATTAACAATTAAATATTATTAAATATCAAAATATCAAGTGCTAGAATGATTCATCAAGGTCCGTCAGTATATAAGCAAATTTGCGTAAACATATATCATCGTCAATTCTTTCCAGTCTGTAAATATGCATCAGAGCCAAAGCTGACATTATTTCAGTTCTGATTTTGTTTCCAAGATATACTTTTTCAGTCTTCGCATAGTACTTAAGGACCTTTCAACCGTAGTAGTTATTAAAGATATTATAATAAAGCGTTACATTGCTGTGATTATGTTAGAGTAATGGGAAAATAAGATTGTGTTGATCATATCCAGTACATTGTCTGGTGTGAAACTTTCTTCCAATACACTTTCTTCCAGTGGGAAGACATATAACCAATGAGTTGTTCATCTTCCAGGTTCTGAATCAATCAGCAATTAGGTAAATCAGGATTATAATGGTCCAGTATATCTTTGACTTAATCATATTTTTAGAAGTAGCTCTTTTACTTTGAACAACAGATATGATATGATAATTCTATATTGCAATTCCGATATGATATTGTCGAAAATGGTTAAAATGCTGTCCTCTTCCAGTATTGCTCAGATGAGTCATGTGGTTTCTGTGTTGCTGACGTTTGGCTTGGCGGACATGATATGAATGCGTGGAAAACACTTAATACAACACCAGCTGAATTTGTTATTTCTTTAGCCTTCTTGAAGATAAGGTTCCAATCATTCTCACAGATGCCAATATATTTTACTGTTGTAATTATAACTTCGGCTTGATGACTTGTCCGAATAAAATTGGTGTTAATTATTTTAAAAGATACAGACAATCCAGTAGTGTGTTGCAATACTATTTCCGCCACTACTAAAGTAAGAATGAAGTAAAATCGTTTCAACAATAAAGTCTCTACCTTCTGTATCACCAGCTTGAGATAAATACTCTATATTTAGGCGCGCCAATAAATTCTGACTGGAAACGCGGGCTTTTGTGCGTCTGCCTAACTATAGAAATATATATAATATATTCAAATAAAACAAATATTTCATATACAATATAAAGATAACACCGAGAAACTCTCATTTGAATAATATATTCTCCAACTTAGTATATATATGGTTACGGTTTAATATATTTAAACAAATTTACATATAAAAATGTATATAAAAAATATGAAACAAAATTTACATATTGCATTAAAAAAAATATTCATAAAAAAACTGTACATATTACTACTAAGTAATATAGATAATTTTCAGCGATTAATAAAAAATAATGTTTCGAAATTGTTGTGTACGCAGGTTTTATAACTATAATCACGCACAACTTTATTTAGTAATATAATTCAAAGAGCTTCTAAATGATTGTTTATGATTAATATATTTTTAATTTATATCAAACACAGATATCAATGATATTTTTACGGCACGTTTTAGAACTTTGCAGAAATAATTGCAATTTAATTATCACTGAAGATTCATCACTAAGTTCATTTTACAGATTATACTATTTTTTTAATGTGTCTATAGTTTAAGTTGTAACAGTAACAGCTACTAAATTAACTTTATCAAAAATCGTGAATAATAAATATCAAACACAAGTTGATAAAATAATGTTATCAAATAAAATAAAATTGTAATCATACTCTAAAAAGTTAGTCCGAAACAAGTAAATAATTACTATTGTCTAGTTTTAACGTTTCTGAAAATCAAATTTAGCTTCAATATTCCTATTATTTCTCAAAATCTATAGCCTATATAATTCCCAAAAAATTAAATATATTATTAAGTCAATATTCAAAATATTCAAAAACAGAACCAAATAAATTAAACCAATTGACAAAATATATTTTTAACTTCTTGATATCGATGTACCAAGAAAATGAATTACTACAATATGTGGAATACAGTCACAGATAACACTTATTCACAAGTTATGAGTACAGCTGAACTGTAGACGTATGGTAAATGGTAATTTTCAGGGCTAAACTCCACCCAAGTGTCTATAATATAATATATAAGGTAGTGTAATGTATACATATATGAAACAAAAGTGTGGTGATAAGTCATATTCTCTGACAAATTTTGAATTATAGGCGTTCGCAATTGGATAAAAGGTAACATTTGTGGTTTCACTTGAACTTGAGGGGGGGGGGGTTAAAAATTAAAGCCGAATAATTAATGGCATACAAGAATTGAATTTCAAGGACAACAGAAGACATAAAAGAAACAAAAAATAAGCTGATCCTATAGTTACTCCAACGTGTGAAAATCAAAGAAATAATTAGATAAAGTATATACCGAGATAATTGAAGAATATTATAATAAGGAGCATACAATATACTTACAGTAATTACAAAGACTGAACAGGTAAACCTCAAATCATAGTGAACAATTAAGGGGGAAAGTGGTCGGGGATAAATCTAATCAAATACTGCAAAATAAAACATAACATGTAATTAATCGGGCAAGTAAAAGACAAGAAAGAAACTATGAGGATAGTCTTCTGAGAAATTCAAAGATGGTGGATTAAAATCAAACTTTACAAGGAATCGTACCGAATTCGGATATTTAATGTATGTGTCTATAATATGATGTAATATTTAAGTAATCAGCTAAAAATTTGTACACATAATGTATAAGTGTGGACAGGTGAGTGTGGTTTATAATACAAACATAAATCTGGAAATTTTTAGGGATACAAGCAGACTGGTTATTTATAAGAAAGAGGAGTAATTTTGTACACAAAGAGTGGGGGGAAATCAAAAATTGAATGCGGGAGAGAAGAAAAGAACAGCACCATTCTTACATCAATTCCGCCACAAAAAATGGTTTAAAATGGGAAATTGTACAGAGTAGGTAGGTACATTACAATAAACAATACGATACAGTACATAGTACAATACCTAATTTATTAATTGTACCCGTTAATAGATCAGTGCTTGAATACACACAAGCTCACCAATTTGTTTGAAAATAGATTATTATTGTACATGAGCAAATCCACGCGTCGTTTTTACAACCCAATAGTAAGTAGTATATTACAAGTAGTGTTACGCACATGACTTTCCCATCTCTTTATATGCTGTAGGACAACAGAAAATGTGGCTATTAATGTTAACTATTGGTAGCCACAAACGGACAAGATCAGGTTTTTAAGGGGTTCGATTGGGACACTTTCTTTCATATTAAAACCGATAATATGATAATAAATGATAGGGGAAGGGTGAGGATCACATTGGAGGTATCTGAATTATGAAATATTTCGGTAGAACTAAGAAAGTGAAATTTTAGTGTCTTTTAGGATAGCGAATATCACAGCTGTACATGATGAATATTTATACACAAAAACTTTTCAAATAAGACAAAGTAGTACCAACAGACAAAAATCTGTGTATTTTATGTTATATGTATGTATATCGATTACTGTACAAATATCGCACAGAAACTAAAAGAACACCAGAATAACATGGTATTAAAATATTAATTAACCCATTTAGATATATGTATACTGAAAGTGACTTAAACTGTTTCTCGATTAGAAATATGCAGACCTACAAGTACCATAGTACATTATTAAGCAGACTAGAACATTGAACATTCACAAAATGCAGTCAGTTGGAAATGTACAGAAATAGAGAACATGGTAAATACCTAGGTATTGTAACAATATCATCTGAATTAATGATTAATACGAATAAGGAAACATAACTTTAATGATAATAATATAATATCCATACAATAATACAAATCAGTTTTCGATTAAGATTTTAGTAGTATATATAGAAATAAAGTTAGTACAAAAATTTAAAAAATACATATTTCAAATTTAGTAACAAATTTAAGTGTATGTGGTCAAAGTAATGCGAAAAATATATTATTATATAAAGGGTATTATATGTAAAAATTATAATCTAAGGTTATGCTTTTTAATAAAATTTAGTTAATATTCAATACAAATATACTACTTATATGTATTGTTAGTTGTAGAAATATTTAACAATTATTTGTAACAAAATTCGAGATTTGATACACATATACGTAAAGTAGTTATCATGGATGTTAATTATTATTCATTCAGGCAAACACAAAAAATGTGCGCATTGCTACTGAGAGTGAATATTTATATAAGCTAGTTTCACATGAGCATATTGTTTCCGGCACCAAAAGTAGTGGCAGGGCCAGCTGCAGCTCCGGTCGTAGACGAACTACCACCCGAAGCCCGGCTAACTTGATACTCCTCGTCAGCGTCGAAGCCAAGATTCTTGCGCTGAAGGAACATATGAATTTCCCGAAAGGAGGGACGCTGGGCCTCCCGTTTCTGCCAACACTCGACCATCAGATCGTAGATTTCCTTGGGACAGAGATGGGGACAAGATGGGTATTCAGCGCTGGGATCTTCCAGGCCGACACGCGAAGCATTATCAACGACTTGTTCGTTAGTAAGATGGTCGAGAGGCTGTTGACGACAGAAAGTCAGAACCTCCCAAAGAGTCACTGCAAATGACCACACGTCAGATTTACAGCTAAATTTTCCCTGAAATTAGGAGAAAAAGGGAGAAAGTTATTACTTCCGTCAGCATAAGAGGATAAAGCAGAGTAGACAGAGTAATAGTTATGCAAGAGATATCGTGTTCCGCAAAAGAGCGCTCGCACTAATGGATCTCCCTTGCGGTTCCCTCATTGATAATTAACTTTTAAGTTAGAAGACAAAAGAAAGATAGGAGCGGGTCGGTAGAATACATACATTGAACAGTGATAGGCAGTCGCCGAACCTCACAGTTTATTCTCACCTTTCGCAAGTAAGTGTACCTTTCCATCTTTTTTCTTCCCATTTAAGAAACGAAACCAAGTGAAGAAACTAGAGAGAGTATTTGTGTGTGCGTATATGGCTTAGCTCAGAAAGAGAACAGCGTCCAAACAAGCACAGGCAAAAATAAGGTAATATAACGAAGGCAGCTACTGTCTCTTCTATTTATATGTACATCCTCAGACCCTTTTTATGCCTCACTTCAAAGTAAAGAAAGGTGACAGACCGAAGCTCAAACTATCTAAGAAGATGATGTTGAACGCATTTAGAGAAGAGAGTCATGTGTTTATGGCAAAAAAATCATTTTACCAAATTTAACTACTATCATAATATTATAGTATATAGAAGGAGAAATGTTATTGTAGTCTGCCTTATATGATTTCTGAAGTATATATTATAAAATATTTATTAGATTATTTAGAATATGTGCCCTGAGATTAAACCGCCGAAACAGATTATCAATAAAGATAAACCAGACGCCGTTGAAGAGTTAATATAATAGCAATAATGTTAGCAGGATAGATTACAAAAGTATCATATAAAAAGCGAATATATATGTCTGATGTCACAATATATTTTGGATACTATTTTGCGACAGACAGACCTAGCTATATTGGAAAGTAGCATGAATAGTTCAATAAACTATAAACGCGAGGGTACCTATAAGCTATATATAGGACAACCTTTTTAAATACCAAATGAATTCATGCATAGAAATAAAAATAAATTAATTATTTTTGCTGACTCATATGATTATTTTAAGGCTCTACTTAACAAGCAGTTTCACTACCACTGACTATATGGGTACGAGGGAATTATATGAAAACAAAATAACTGTTATAATTTATCTGAAATAAACAATCGATATTACTAATAATAATAACATCATCAAACAGTAGTAATAAACTTGCGTCGTGACAGATATAAGCTTTGTTGTTACTATATTATGATGATTTAAGAGTTGAGGAACTCTACACGCTATCGTAACGTTTACATAAAAGTGGGAATTTTAATAACAGATCTCACATTGATTAAAACATATTACTATAATTATACTTGTAGAAATAAAAATATACACTATTGAAAGACAAAACAATTATTATGTTTTCACGGGAAATCTGATAAGGAAACTAAAAAATGTGCGATGAGAACTGTGGAGCAATCAACTAACCATACGTTAGTTCACCGTCTATACAACATAACATCATGGAAGCATAAAGGAATTATTAGCTGAGATAATAAATCTTGTAACAAGACAATTTATAAAAATGACATAAGCAGACACAAACTGCATTCAATTATACAAATTCTACGGTGGCACATATTAAACTGTTATTAATTGCATAGCTATGGCTGCACAAATGTTCTCAAAATACAATGATTCATTTCCATTTTGAATACTATAAGAAACAGAACTGCAACTTAAAAAGATATAATAGTCGAATGGCATTTTCCAGCTTGAAAATATTGAAACCGGATAACACAAGCCGAGAAAGGGTTGAGATTACTCCTTTTGGTATAAATTCAAGCTCAGAATGAAAATGATGCAAATGGAGCTTACGCAAGCCCTCTCTCTATTATTATTCTAAAGCCGCTCCTCCTTCATTATTGTCTACTATTACACAGGGAAAAGTAGAAACAGATTTTATAGTCTTCTGAGCGAGGGGAAATATATTAAAAATTAGATATCAAAATATTTACACATTATCTTTATTTCTAACTAAAAAATACGGGTGAAACATAAAGGCGGTAAATTATCTATCATAGTGAATTAAAGTGCTCTGTCAAACGTTTAATACTGCCGTTAATTTTTCTAAACATGACATCTGTGTTACTATCTGTGTTACAACCCGCATTCAAAGGCGATTGTTATATGACCCCATTTAAACCCGATCTGTGGTGTATAACTATTTGAAGGTGGAGCTTAATATTTACTATCTATTCATTTAATAATAAGTAACAAACAAAATACCTTACATTATTATTAACAATAACACTGCCTTTATCAGCTACTATTAATAGTCTACTACTTATAAAATTTATCAACAAAACATTAATATAATAATAACACAGCAATCGTGAAACACAAGTTGAATAAGTATTTAAAAGCAGTCCGAGCCCGCTTAAGTTAAGTAATCTGTAAGCAATAAGCATTCTAAAATAGTACCATTAACATTGTATGACAGCTATATAATAGTACTATTATATAGATTTCATGAAAACAACATTGAATGTATTTCATTAGTGAATGCGATACTAAATAAAAGTTTGAACAAGTCATCAGAATTAAAGGTTCCGTGCCATTGAGGCAGGCATACATACATGTTTCGTAGTTTATTAATTATAATCATAATATACTGTTACTGGAATAATATACTATTAGGCACTCGTGGAACTAGAAACAAAGAGGCGATTTGAATAGACTGTATAGCATATGGCATAATAAAATACTGCACCCATATCTCCTAAGAATACTGTGTATAGTGTACTATGTGTATATTACTTATCTCGGAAATTATGGTTCTGTTAAACTATTTGCCAGTCAATGTTTTCTCTGTACAGAAGAACATTGTAATGTAATACTATAAGCTGTGTTAGAGCATAGTTGAGCTACTGTTTATTAAAGTTATAATAATGTCTATGAACGAGCTATGCTATATTAGCTTTGCATGTATACGAGTACATACGATATGACGGTCCCCGATATGAAGGGGTTTATCAAGTATAGTCATGAATAATATATCATATCTGTGAACGTCCAAATCACAGACTACACACAAGTTAACCCAAATGACACACACATGAGTTATGTGTACAGACAGTGTCATGAGTGACATAAAATGAAAGCTGTTTGTGCCCGCAGTTATCATCAATACCAGTTTGATGACTTATATATGCAATATTATAATAATATGTAAACTATAAAACAACAAGGATGGGCTTAGATATGGGTCAAAACAGTATTAATCTAATGTATTATAGGTCAATATTATATTGAGGTCAACAAATTTATCACAACGGCCTTATCACGGGACATAACTGTTTACGAGTATTTACTCCATTGTTAGCAGCCAAGTAAGGCATCAATAAGGTTTCCATAATCCTTTTCCACACCAATGGAAAAGGAGGAGCTTAGTTGTCAATCTCGCTTTCCTTCGTTGGTTTCTGCGGTGGCTTGGACTCTGGTTAACTGGACGACATGGTGGAGAAGAAGCTTAAGAAGACGAGGATCATGTGTGACAGTTCTTCATTATAGAGTAGAGGAAAAGGAATGAGCAGCTGACATTATATTATTATTAATGCTCGGTCTGTATAGCATGAGTCAGCACAGCAGCTCATGGGTGGACTCTTCTTAAGAGGCAACAATTACACCAACATTTATTGAAAAAATCCCTGACATCGCTGACTGAACTGAATTATTATATTCAGATATTCCCTCTTCATGCTAGAGCTTCGTTTTATAACGCATGAAACCTAATGGCACCTTCGTCTACTTGTAGACTAGCCAAGATAAAATGGGTGCACTTGCTTTCATTTACTCCCTTTCCCCACATTACTAACTCTCAGACTGAAGCAGTGGTCAGTCAGAGAGATCAAGACCATGACAGACTAAATGCCTCTCCAGAGTTCGTCTGTATAGAGCTCAGAGAGACAGAGAATTATATGTTCGGGCTTCTTTGAGAGTCTCTAGTTAATTGCCAAGTATTGTCCACCCACCGATATATACCTAGTTAAATAAGCTTACAAGGCCGGACAGTCACTGAAAGATATGTACCTACTGGTTACGCCTTTCTTATCTTTCCCAGATCCGTCTACAAAGGCCTTGCTCACTCATTCTGACTCATATTCGCTTGCTTTCAAATCATAATGCGTTCATATATTCATCAATGCCAATTTCATTTAAGAATTTCAAAGTCATCTCTCATCTCGTTACTATCCTTGGCTTTTATTAAGACACATTAATATTATATTCACATACATACATGTATAAAACATATATATTCGCATATTTAAAGACGCATATATTCGTAAAAAGTAAAAAAAGAAGTCATGGAGCCAAATTACGTCATAGTTGAATGGATTTTTCCGTGTTCGGTGACAGGCAAGATTAACCCTTGTGTCAGTAGGCTGCAGCTAAGAATGAATGAACGACAATCTGAATTATAGTCAAAGTAGCAGCTTGTAGACGACTAGGAAAGGAAGACTCAGTCACTGATGGATCAATTGAACATTTATCACTGGATGCCTCTTTTATTGGAATTTTACAGTAATTCCCCCAATATGTATATCTACTTATTAGCATCAGAGGAACGGTTTGAATTTTAAAATAATGTCTGTATGTATGCTCATGTATATTATGTATATATGCTCATATAATATGCAAGTCTCGCTGTGATATTTATAAGTCGGGTTAAATGAAAATAAGCCTGACATATTTATGACTTCCTCTCGTATAATTTTCCTAAGCGATATTTTTTCATATAACGCAGAATATAAAGACGAAAAAGTATATTTGTATATACCAATTTTGATATTATATAACTAAAACAAACTTGGATTATGTTTTAAGCATATAATTATCAGATAACATTCAAGTATTTCAAGACGACAGATTCCAGGATACCAGAGGAAAATGTTTTTATAACGAAAAGGAAATGAGATAATTACAGCAAAAAGTTAATCCTGATATTAAAAATGTTAAGTCCAGATGAAATATGATGACGGGTTTCATATTTTTAGAAATATCATGATTCATTTTTGTTCAATAAGCTTACTTTTTTTGAGAATTTATTAAAAATAGAAGTTTTGAAAATAAATATTGTACGAACTATATCTATAAGCAAAATAAAAATAAAAATAAAGATCTTTTAAATAAAATTGATTTTATTACGGTGATAGTTTATAATTATATCATTATTTTAATAATGTATCATTAACTACAAAAACATTAAACAATTTATTGTCTATAATATAAGTTAAAATTAATTAATTGAATTAAAACATATTGTCATGTGGCAAAAAATACAGACAAATGATTTTAAATCTAGATACAGAAAATATGACACAATAAAAATAATATAATATACGTACATGAGATATTATACACTTCAATAAAAATGGTCACGCCCAACTTTGCGCTAAAATAAAAAAGTTAGTTGTATATTGTATTATTTAATTTTTATCATAAATACAGTTTAATAGTAAACATGTTGGATGAGAAAAAATAACTTTCAATAGAAACTTGGAATGAGCGAATAATGGCAAAAGATTTACAGTGTATAACTCCCACAGTTTTAAAAGACAGTGTCAATATTGGTTTCAGTGTATTGTCATTTAGTTAGTTAATATACTTAATTGTGTACTATAATTAAAACGCCGATAAAATGATATTGTTTAATTCATAGAAACATGTTTTTATATCTTTACCACTTACTTTATATAAAATAAAAGAGAGATATTTTCATTCCAGTTAACGATAAGTGCACGAGTGGTAAAATTTGTAAGGATTTCAAAAAGTCATTTAAAATAAGAGTATTTTATTAGGGAAAAATCTACTGCATACTCACTAGGACATTTTGGTATAAAATAAATAAGAAATATAAAAGAACTGAGACCCATTTAGACACAACACGACGTGATAAAATGGGAAAGAAGTTTTTAAGACTTTCGAGACTTTTCTGAGAAATCGATAATATAATTTATTGTCAACACAACTTATTGTATAAGACAACTCATAATAATCATGTAACAGTTTTATACATTTAAATTATATATACGTTTAAATGTTTCCATTAAAACTACACAATTCTAAAATACTCATTTTTCGACAATGTTTTTATTAATATATCATGTAGGAGGTCAATTATATGCTATTAATAGTTTACATTCCATTACTGATGAAACGTTATGTAGAAAAATTATCTATCTATTTCTATTATTTTATGTAGAATTTTTCTTCTTATACTTGATAAGATAACTATGGTTTTTCTAGGAAAAATACGTTTCAACGTTTTAGTTATCTTTAGCAATAGAAAAAGAGATAATAGATACTAAATCGAAGATCGGTAAAAGCTACCCACTCAATAAATCATGATAAATATTTCTAAATTACATAAATATTACGCTAAATAAGGAATAATATAACTCGAAATAATCTGTAAACTGATTTTTATAATCTTACAGTCTTCCAAAATATGCTAAACATCGTATTTTATACCACTTTATCGTTCTACATTCGACATAATTTATTAACATGTTTGAGTAAACAATGTTAAATTATAGCATATCAAGACAAATAATAATTCCTAAAAATCTAGAATAAACTATATGTTAGAACATTCTACTTTATTTATTTTTTAATTTACACTTTTTAAATAATTGTTAATGTAATAATCATCATAATCCGCTTAATCACCAGGAAGAAAAAAATCATGAAATACAATAAGAGGTGTAAAATTAGAGATGGGCAGTGGAAAAAACCTACATGCAGAAGAGTCTCCCAAGCCATCCAACGAATGGGAAGTGGAGGTCGACCATCCACCCGACAGTAGTCCGTGGCGTTAATCCGACGGCACATGCCCAGGTCCGAAATCTTCACTGAGAATCGGGGTCCAACCAGACAGTTCCGACAGGCAAGGTCTCGATGGACAAGGCCGTGAGCCTCCAGATACTTCATCCCGCTCGCCACCTGAGCTGCTAGGTAGATCAAGCATCCGTAACTGCGGAGAGGAGAGGGGTAAGAAATATTTTAGCCTGCCATTCAATAAGTAACACAGTCAACGTAGAAACGATTTCTTATGATCTATGGCATTGAAATATTTCCTAGTTAAGAATTTTTAACTTACAGTTTGATTATATTGAACAAAAATACAGCAGATAAATTATATTTATGGTCTAAGGAAATGTAACCTTCAAATATATGGAAAGTATGAGCGAAGGAAATAGAGATGTGTTTGGTAATCAAGTTGGCAATCAAATAATAAACAGGGATAATTTCTTTGTGATTATATAATGATTATTGTATTTTTCTAATTAAGAATTATTAATATCGTTGTAAATCGAGTTAGAAGTAAAGAAAAATAAATTCAGTTTTAACGAGTAGTTTACAAAAATGAACTATAAATTTACTAGATTAACCTCTAATTAAGTTATAAAATAATCATATTATGAAATTTAATAATCATTTATAATACAACAATTTCATTTAAAATTTAATTTATGAACCCACTTTACGAAAAACTATTTTATGCATCTAGATTCTCTTTATTTTTGTCAGTATAGCTTGAAAAAAATATATATTTTTTAAATAAACCTATTTACAGTGCAAAATGCCCTTTCTCTATTTCACAATGTTATTGTATTATTATCATTATTATTCCATAAATTATTGACTCCAATTCCAAATCATGAAGTTCAATCACTATGAAGAATTAATTAGTGTCGGATTCAACAATATGTGTACAAATAGAGCAGTATAAAGTGTAAAGCTTGAACCAATCATCTTTATACACATTATACGCTTATAAAAAATATAATACGGCAAAATATTGTGCACAAAGCTCCATTTGAATGAATAATTTAACATAATTATTGCAGTATGTCGCACGTTACAAAACGAAATGATTTCTGATATTAAAAATATAGTAAAGCGACAGACTGACGGATATAATGATAATTGAAACGTCGGTTTCTGTTTGTATAGTTCACAAGCCTGGATCAGGTATAAAACAAGGCCGCTCAATGTTTAAAAAAGGGGAAAATTCAAATAAAATGAAACAGAATTAGTAGGCAATTTTATATGTATATAAGGCGTTCAATGCGGTGTGGAATTATTTTAATTTAATGGAAATCACATGGAAATCACTCATCTAAATAGCATTCATTATACGTATATTGAAAAATAGAGACAAGTTAGCACAAGACAAGAAAAATCAATAAGCCACATTCTAAATACAGTTAGATTTTATTCAACTCGTAAAAAATTAGGTAGAGTGTCTTATATATACACGAAAATACCTGTGAAGTGCTACGTGCAAAAACTAGTTCCTACATATTATATAATATTAAATTGGATCCAATGTTATCACGCACAACGGTTGACGATGTTCCATTATTTGAATTCAATACATTATGAAAAACCAAAAAATTCAATTAGAGACAGTTACATAATAACAATGAATACAACAAAGCGTCACAAGAATTCTGGTCTATATTATTTGTTATTTATATGACTTTTATTACATTGCCAACTGAAGTTAATAAAGAATATTTATGCACTAGAAATCGGTAAAATTATAAATAATGTGTTATCGTTTGGAAATTTAGAATTTAGCCATTCTAAACGTTTGAAAAATTATCAGATTTTCTCAGATTTGCACGCGTAATGATTACAAAGGATATGCGCATGACACAGATTAAATCTTTAATTTAGGTAAATTTAATACAATAGTATATATACAAGAAAAGAAAATAACAGTTTCTTGGAAATATAGCATAAACAACAAAAACGATATTAATATAAGATTCTATTCTCCGTTTCGTTTCCGATCTATTTTTCATTGCACCATTTTGGATTCATTCATTTATTAATGTCTTATGAGAGAGAGAATTAATATTATCACAATCGGCAGGGACCAATCTATTATTTCTGTCAAATCGGGCGCTATATCTGTGCCTTCTTTCAAACCACCTCCCCTTTCTTCTAACGCTTGCCAACTGATCCCTTCAGACTTACTTTCGTTTGCTTGCCAACAGACTTCCGATACGATTACCGATGCCCAAAGTCAAGTAATCGGGGGGACATTCATTTCATTAGACTCATACATTTTACATATAACAGAAATTATGCAGACTGATAAAACATTGATACAATAAAAATATGTCATAACATTTAAGAAAGGGATGTAAGTCATGGGGATATTACAGATAGGTATAATATATATTATTACTCAATATCCAGGCATATCCCTGTCGGATGAGGTGGTTGAAACAACTGGTGAAGATTAATAATCAAAATCCGGCGCGGCAACATCGGTGAGTTTAATAATCACCTTTCTTTATTATCTTTTCCCAGTTCCTTCCTAGTATAATTCACCTCTATAAGATGAGGTCAACTTAGTTGCTTTAAATTATTACTAACGTATGAGTGAACGTTCCATAGATGAAATCTATAGTCTCATATTTTGTTCCGCAATATCTAGCTAACTTAATTCCTTCCAAAAGTTTATTCTGCATAGTTCAGTGTATCTTTGAATAAACTTAGCTGGTAAATATTTTAACTTAAAATTTCCGGAATGACGAAAATGTATTATTTATGCTCGACAAGTCATAGTTTATACGCGAAAAATATTGGAATGCAACATGTCGTGGCTAGATTTTTATAGTCTACCACATCTAAAAGTATAAATCATAAAGAAAAACTCACTCCGCTTTTTTCCATTAGTCTGAAAAGCGTTTGTTTAAAATAAAAATCTACCGAGCTAAAATATTGTGCAGCATTCAATATATTCTGTCTTACATTAATAATAATCGTAATAACAATAATGCAAAAAATAGGCTACTGAAAACAGTGATTAACAACAAAAAACACTTTTCATCTCGACACAATATGGCTTTCATGAGACCGAGTTCTGACTAGGTATACATTTCCTTCTTTCTCTAACTATACTATAATCTACATAGGTTCAATATGGTTTGTATGAGAGGGGACTATATTTTTGTTTTTTTATTAAATCCAAAAAACATTACTTTATAGTAGAGAATTAAGCTTACCGAGAAGCGGCCAATACAAATTAATTAAAGCCAGGCATGGGTATATGGGAATGAGAAACTGGGATTAAATCAATACGCAAGAGAGAAAAGGATATTATTGTTCTTGTTTAACTAATTCTGAATCGCTAAGCAACTGTAATAGGTATATAGTTGGCGCTAAAGCTATAATTTAAGCCATCAATTAACTAAATCAGGGTTGACGAAAATAATATAATTTGAGATAGTGTGATCGGGAGCGCTGACCTAATTTAGCTTTTGGCATCAAAAGTTAATGCGATTATAATACGCGAGAATAGCCAAATAGAATTAATTGTATTATTTGCACATAAGAGGAAATTATAAGGAAATATTCGTTATGCTTTATTTATGATGTATATAAAATTTCGTAATAAAATATGCAACCTTATTTTATGGATATAACTATAAATTAAAAATATTATATTTTTGCAATTATTTGTGAAATATGCCCTATGATTAATAATGCAATAAAATTATTCATAAATAAAGATATAATAAAGAACGATTTAAAAACATATGCATTATTTATCAGTTTACTTACACTGATAAACAAATACTTCGTAAAGATAATTATCACCATATAGGGAGAATATCGTGGACAATTCAATTCCTGTTTAATATTTCAAGACTTTGTCTGATTGGTTGCTAAGAATGATATCTAATCACATCAACTAGATTTTTTAACGAAAATTTTTATTATTGAAAACAGTTGAAATATGTTTTCCTTTAGAGTAAGACACTTCAAATCAATACGGGATAGGTTAACCAATAAGAGTGGATTGATGGAAAAAAATATTCATGTCATCATTAAATTGTTACCATCTATTTATTTCAAAGTAGAATTCATTGCCATCGATAATTCTCCAAAATATTGTTTAGAAAAGTCAAAGGGGCCTAATATTGATTTTTACGATGTGATACGTAAGAATCAGGGCTTCTGATTGGTCACTCACCTCAACGTATCAGAAGTCTCGATATCAATGCCGCTCGTTCGCATCACTTCAGCGCCAGCACAAGCACCAACACCGCCGGGTGATGCCGAAGCTGAGGATCCAGCAGTGGGGGCAGGGGCAGGTCGACGACTGCGCAGGAACTGATGAAGGTCTCCGTGCCGCGTGTACTCGACAATGGCACAGAGGGTAGCCTGTTCTGTGCACACGCCCAGCACTCCGGCTAGGTTGGGGTCACAGAGGCGAGCCAGCATGCTAATCTCCTGCTGAAACTCGCGTCTGAAGTGAGAGATACAGAAAGATGGTATAACAATTTCTTACTAAGGGTTACATAAAAAATAAATAGTTAACAAAATTTTTCAAATGTATCAGATTTGTCTTGAGAGAAATATAAGTAACAGAAATGAAACGGAAGTAATGAAGAATTTAGTTACACCAACATCAGCAAGATGAGACCAATCGAAAGCCGTCATATAATAAAACGTAAATTCTGTCATTTTTGCATATCATTAGATCAGGGATATTTTATAAATTTCGTAGGAGATTTGAGGGGTAAAAATGAATGAGTTCTTTGACTGACACATATTGATTAATTTATCATAAAATATAAGTACCTGTAGTAGCGAAAATATAATACTAAATGACTCATTTGCTTATTTTGAGTATGTGAAGCGAAAATTGGAAAAAATTCCAATTCTTAAAAATGATAAATTATGTAATATATGTATCTGCATCTCGAAACATTTTGAAAAGGAAACAGTATATATATAAAAAGTTAGTAATTTTATGCAAATTAACTAGTGTTATCATGATTATAAATACGTCACTACATAAGACAATATGATAATTTATGACAAGTGCAATTGCGTCAGTAATATTTTAATACGTGCATGTTCTAACCAGAAAACAATTTTATCTGTAAGGCGATTATATTAAAGAATTAAACTGGTTCACTGAAGAAGTTTTAGACAAAAAACTTTGATTAGTATAATAATATTCGTTTAAATACTCCTATTTAAAAAAAAATCTACTGTTATTCTACAAAATATTAAAATTGGTATTATTAAATCTTTAACATTGAAGTTTAATATAAGGATATGAAACAGTAATTGTACTGTATGCTAATAGATTATACTATATACAGGGTATATATCAAATATGTGAATTATACTACGTAATAATTAAATTTTACAATCATTTTCAATCTGTCAATAACTTAGTGTGAGAAAAGTTATAATTCTTAGAGACCATTCTTTAATATTAAATTTATTATTTGCACTGCAGTATACCTACAATTAAAAACTGTAATTCAACTGTCTTATTTAAACAAACATTCAATTTGTATGTTTTAAGTTTTAAGTTTTCATAAAATATTTCAAAATATATTAAAGCAATTAAAATTTTGTCTCTGAATTGGCAACCCCAACTGCGATTATATTACTTTTGTGATATTTTTAATGTTATATGTATCGTATAGAAAAGAAAGAGTTGCCAATGGTAACCAATTACAAGAAAAAATAAATTGGTGGAAGCTAATAATTATATTGCACTGGAGAGATTATTTGAAATATATTCATTTTCTTACAATTTTAAATATAATATCTGCCATTATAATTGAACAGACAAAAACTGATTACTTGACGGCTTCTTACGAAATCTCACTATAAAAACCTGGCATGCAATTAAAATTGTGAAAGAAAAGTTTAAGTTAAATACACTTATTATTGTATAATATACGAGAAACATGTTTTATTTAAATTTGGTAAACTGAAATAAATACAACAAAATAAAAAGCTTTTTCTAACTAAATAAGAATGAGCAATATTCTTAATTCAAAACCAGTCAAAAAAACGACAACATTTTATGACTCAAAGAAGCATTTTGAGGCAGAGTAAATTTCATTGTATAGGCAAATAAAATTAACAGTTAATTTAAGAGTGAGAAAAACAATCTACTTCTGCTCAAGCAGAAATGGACAGAAATTTGGTATAATGATATTATTTGACTACATTATGATAATAGTATATCCTGAGGACATACACACAAAATATTAACTCATGTCATTTCTAAATGTGTAGTTAGTCATCATGTGGCTTTTCAAGATAAAATTAAGCCCAAGTCCAGAAGCTTTAACAACTGAACTAAGTGTGATATCGAATAATTGCAGTATATCTAATAAGAAGGAAATCTTTCAGTCACATTTAATGCCATGCAGCATCGTCTTATTTATACGACAGGGATCCCATATGATATTATAACGAATGAGTTGATAACGCATGGACTACCTACCCCACAAAACTTTGCAGTTTTGATGTATTATAATGATGATGCAGAAAGAAGAAGGCATGCAGGCGATAATTCTATTTCGTAGGTTGTCCTCACTGATATTACGAACAAGAAATTCGGGTGAACCAAAAATGACTAATCAGCTTTGTCTAATAGGAGGAAGAACAAAGTAAGAAGATAGAAATGATGATGTAAAAGTAACGAACAATTCCTCCAACCAGCAGCCCGCTACTCAAGCAAAGAAATGAAATAGACTCATCGGTTTAGTAACAATATTCGTAAAATATACAAATTCGGAGAAGAATTATCCCCTTTACTACAGTACTACGTTTTTATATTATACCGTCAGTAGCTCTTAGCTTAATTGAGCTGTGTGGTTAGGTCACCCCGTCTGTTATATAACTCGCAACAGGAAATGAAGAAGATTGTCAGCAAAATAAGCATACAGTTAAATCGAACAGGCACGAAAGATACTTCCTTACTGGTAAAAGTTCCCCTATACCTTTTGTTTCCAAGACAATCATTCTTCCCCCATTTTTTATAGATTAATAGTTAGTTAACTGGTGAGGTATATGGGAAACTACTGCAGTGATTTTAATAATTGAGGCCATCTAAACCTGATCTTTTATATAACCTAACTTGCGACAAATTAATATCCGCTTTATATCACTGTGTATGAATAAAATGGCATAACTATCAAGAAACTAATTACTTTTGTGGCTTTAGCGGTAGACAAAACTTCCGCCAGTGAGAACTTGCAGAATAGGAAAAAACGAAACAGTCAACTAAATTTCTGGGAAAAACAAATCTGAGAAATCTATATTAACATAGACGGTAGACGGTAATAAAAATAAAAAATCTATTCATTCGATCCAAGTTCTATTCAGGAATAAAAAATAATAATTTCAAAAAGGGGAGGGCCTTTTTGGCCTCCACAGCCCTATTTGAACACACTATAACACGCTTTCTCAAAAACCAGCCACGTACCACTCAACGGAGCAAATTTTATGGTAAGTCATGATTATGTACAAAGCTATGGTGCAGTAGAGAGAGTCTTAGCAGTTGCTGACTGAGGGCCGGGTACCATCAGAAGCGACTAGTAATCTGCAAATGAGCAGGGAGGAGTACTATTATAAATTCTTTAATATACCCGAAGTTATATTTACGTATATTTATATATTCATGTATATATTCACTGTATATTAAAGAATTTATAGTACTCCCTGAAATGAGGCGTACTTCAAGAAATTATGTCGAGTCATTTCCAGTCATTTGTGTGTCGTTTAAAAGCACCCTGACTATTCAGTATAAACTCCTTTAAAAAGTACTAAAGAAGTATATGACTTCAATTGCTTAAGTCTGCTATTAGGGCAAAACTGACTCCCAAAGGGCTTCCAATTCTTGCTTGAGACGCTCACAAAGACAAGGCCGACTTTATTTCTTGAAGGAAGTCAAAGCAACAAAACTACGTCATCTCAAGACAATAAAATTACCTCTACCCGCTTATTTTACACTCGCCGCCTGTTGATTTCAATATATTTTAGTATTAGTGGATACATATGCAGCCAAATAGAAGTTATAGAAAAGCTAAACTACAAGTAGCAATAATAGTAGCCATTCCCATTTCTGATATATTGGATATATAAAATAAGTGTATATTATATACAAAAGGATATAACACAATCCACAATTAACAATTACGCCGAGAGCTTCTGTGTATATTCAGTTGGAAACATAAACTATAACAAAAAATATATTATTACTATACAATATCAGTGACTAATTCTCACTTTGCAGTTCAAAAGACATTTTATTATATCTTTCAGTAGAACAAAAAGTAAAACGTTATACTTTTGTCTGTATACTTTTTAACATTAGCACAAAATATAAGGTTTATTAACTTACAAGTATAATAAAAAAATGTTTTTTTTTATAAAAGACTCAGTTTATAGTGTATTATTGTTTGTTCACTGTTTATATGTTATGTCATTTATTTTGTTGAAAATGGTAAAAAAACAGAAGCTTTTGTTAGGTATTAATATTCCCTTTTACGTGTCTATATTCTATTATTTACTTCTATGTCCATGAAACCGTTTCTTATCATAGAATAATATATTATTAAAATAACAAAAAATAAAGGGCAAATTAAAATTACTATACGCTGCTAAGAAGAGATATAAATCTTTAATTATATGTATAGGTATTTTAAGTAAATACTGTATATTATCGCTAAATCTCAAATGCAGTTAAATGCATCATTAAGTACATTAAGTCATTCAATACAACATACAATTTTTCATGAAGAAAAACAAAATTATCGTCAAAAATATACTTTACATAATAATATACATAACAATTTTGGATTAGAAACATATTCTAAAATCAAGTTCTCATGATTATCTTGGTGACAATTTAAATTTGTATTCAATTTGTATACATATTCTAATACTATCCTTTATAATAGTAAGTAAAATATAATAATAACAAAATTACTAAAACTGGAGGAATTAATACATTGTAGTCTTGTAAATATAATATATTTTGGGAATACTTACTGCACAAAAAATGAGTTTTGATCTGACACTTTATAATTATTTATGTTGAACTCTATGTAATGCAATAATGTCAGGAAAACGCTAATAAGATATACCTTAGAAAGATAAAATTCATTAAGCTGCCACCGTTCTGCATTAAAAACAAACCACTATCTTGAACAAATACATAAAATCATGGAGGCTCCTTCTTATCATGCACTAGAAGCATTGGAGAGAATGGGAAATTTGGGTTTGATCCAATATATATTATTACTATATTATACAGTACACAAATACTTACTATAGATAGAGAACGTTATCAAGGATACTTAACGCTAGGTTGTGTTTAGTTAAATAGGTAACCTTAAAAATGGCCCTGATTAATCTGAAAAGAGATCCCAAATAAAATTGTGTGCATAGAGCTCTGATAACTACAAGATGGTAAGCTGTCTTCAATCGCTCATAATATAAGTTCTTGTTAGTGTTAGCAATTATGGGAAGACTGCTGCTCAATCTTAGCCGAAAATTCTAATTACTATGAAAGATCGTGTCTAACGGAAGGTGTCAGATAAGATAACAGAAATGCGGTTTGAGGCTGTTTCTTGGCCTGTCACCTTATTGAACTAATGATTATATTATATTTTCCGTCTCATCACCTCAAGCTATCTTACCTTTTATTTCATATCATAATACTATATAGCACGCGTACAACGATCAGAATATATTTTGTACAAAAATATAATTCAATACAAAATCTTTATCCTACAAATATACTATAGATAATTTTAATATTATATCGTTGCTGGAAAAATGTTTGCAAATATATTTAATATTTACGAAATATTTTGTGACATTTGACATCTGATCTGCATCTACATTTAAATTAAAACCAAAATCATAAATTGATTAGTGAACACTATTGTAATCTACTGTATACGCGATACTAATAATGGATTATTAATGGAGTACATTTTGGTATAACAAATATCATAATTTTATATTTCGGTTTATTAAAATTTATATGTTATCACATTCACAGCATATAACCGAACAAATGATTAAAGCTAAATTATTTCTAAAAATAATGTGTTTGAAAAAATATAGTTTAATTTATAATATACTTATACGAAATAAAATGTCATAATAATATTCAGTTTGGACGCTGAACAGTCCAAATTTTACATTTACATATTGCTTTATAAGAATTGTCCTAAAATTCTTTGAGAATCACTAAAAACAGGAGTGAACATACTTGGCCTGATCAGAGGAATCCTTCCGCAGCATCTTGACCGCTACAATCCTCGGTCGCACAGTCACCGCCCCTCCTCCACCCAGGGTTTCATCCTCACAACCGACGGTTGGCGTACAGTTGGGACTATCCCCCGGCAGAAGGCCGTCCTGGTCGACCACCTCAGCCAGATGCACCTCACCATACTGTCCACCACCTAGCCGTTCCACAAGACGGAGACGTGAGAGGGAGATCTCGGGGAGAGCAGGGAGTGGGTAGGAAGAGCCCCGATCGATGGTCCCCCCTCCACCTGGGGAGCAGCCTGTCGTGGTAGCTGAAGAGCTCATTGTGCTGGCTGTGCCTGGTGGCCAGGCGTACACGGTCGTACCCGTTAGACCTGAAGTGTTCGTTGATAAGTGATTACAGTTGGTAAGCATTACAGTGATATATTTATAATTTTGTGTTGATTATAAAGTGTCATTTATAACGATGTTATACATTTCAATGAAGTTCTTTTTTAGTTATAAAAACTTATCATATATAACAAAATTGTTATATTTATATATAAATTTTATAAAGTGAAATTTTAATTAGAACTAAAATACTGAATTTCTAATATTGTGTTGCAAAATTTCGAAGTCTTGAATATCATGAAGTAATTATATAATTAAATTTAATACTGCAGTGTTTCAATTATAATAATTTCATTAAAAATACATTCTAAATAAAGATAACAATATTAGTGAAACTAATTATTTATTAACTCACCTTAACGTTGTTGAAATTATGTTTTTATTATTTTTAAAGATATACATATGTATATGCCTTAAAATAAGATTGTAAAATTCGATTATTAAAATTGAATCTTACTACTTTATTGCTACCCTTAAATATGTTTAAGTAAAAAATAAACTCTTCCTAAAAACAATCCAAAAAATAAAAAGATCAAAATATATTTAACATATATATTTAAAAACACAGATAGGTACTTGTAAATCATACCTAAGGCTTATAATTTAATAGAAAATTAACAAACTAAATTCTTTTATTAATGTCGTTACGATGAAAAGATAAGAACACAATTTTTACAAATCATATTTATAAACTTTGTTGGAACGCGAAAAATACTGTTTATAAATACTATAAATTCGATGAGTTGAGTTTAAAAAATATTATTGTAAATTTCAGAAATGAAGCTAAACTTAGACTAAATTTTTTAATAATAAATCAGCGCATTACATATATATTTTATTTGGAATAGTATGAAAATATTTTATTTAATGTATAAAGTGGAATTTCTAAAACTTCCTAATATAATTAACACCATATCTTAAGTCAAGCCTCATTTATGCACTTGGGAACAAAATAGATTGATAATTACTTATCACAGAGACAATAGACAACCATTTTTTGATAAGACAAAAGAAAGAAAGAATACAAGTTTACAAAACATGAGAGGAACAGCATGCTCTTCTAACACACATTTGATAAAACTATTCAAAACAAAATGTATATACACTATTGTATGTATATATGCTTTTATTTATATGGTGGGTTCATTGCTGAAATCTCATTTTTATCCAAAAGGAAACAAATACCTTATACAATAATTGCTCTTTTAAATAAATATAGGTAAAATTAATAATAACAGGAATGTCCGAAAGAAACTTTTAAGTTTACATATTATTAAAAATTATATACAATTGACTCAGCATTTCAGAAACAATGTTAAAGAGATCGTGTAGACTGAGTAACATATTTTTGTGAAGAAACAAATTTATTATTTATAGACTGGTATATTCCTTTGGAATGTTATATACTACTAAAAGGTAACTAGGGGATAAGTTCAAAATTAATACAGTTTATGTGAGTTGAAAATTGGCACACGAGCTTATACATAGAAAAAATAAACACCATGGAACAGATCACGAAATACGTTTGAGACAAAACGGGACAAGACAAAGTTTTATCACAGTGAATGATTATAATCTTTCCAAAATATATGTACATATGTATACGAACATATACATATACTCACACAGTCATCTATAACACCCAGAAATCACCAAATAGGTATCGTTTGTTCACTTGCAATAAAATAAGGGTAAGATTGAAATGAAATATCTCCGGGATTTTGGCGATGATTTAAGACTGACGAAGATGGGATAGAGGAAGTGGCATGCAACCCAAATGACTTATGCGACTATCCAGGATAAATTTGTAAAGGGGTCCATGATGATTTGCATGAGCGAGAAATAAATAAAAAGCAGAGCAATGAGTCATATTTCCCCAATTTAATTTCGGTAATTTCAAAATCACACACACGCTTAAAATCACATGGACAAATAAATAAACTATTTAACACGAAAAGAATTTTTGTGGGGAAGAGGAAGTTATAAAAATTGACTAATCTACAAAAAAACTCTACAATCGAACTTAAGTGATTTGGGGCGGAGGATCACTGCAGTTAGATTTGAGTGAGGATTAATTATTGAAGCCTGAATTGAATAACAAACAATCACTTCGAGATATCATAAGTCATCGTTGAATAAGTTATAAGTTGTACTGTGGTTGTTTCTTTTTTAAGAATCTATCAAGCTTATAGATACAGCCGAAAATGTATAACAGTAAACTCAAATATATTCGTATCAAACTATCTTCACGCATAATATACTCGTAATGTAAATCATAAAAAATTGGTTAAGAAAATTAATTTGTTAGTGGACTGTATTGAACCCGAATTAACATTAGAGTATATCCTATACTGTCGATATAATGAACTTATATATGTAAAGTATATATATACCGAAACACTTTGCAATTTTTTTATAATTTTTAGTGATGTTTTACTTTTTTTACGGAAAATGTGCTTACAATTAATACCAATTCTTGATATACAACACAGAAACAAAATTGTCTAGCTCCTAACTTGTGTCTAATCTATTTAGAAATATTATTCTCAGTCGTGAGAAGACTTCATCTTTTACCTTCTTTCATATAATATTTCCTTAATTTTGCGAAAGAAATATTTTAAATGTTTTATATTGTTGTAATTCAAACTAAACATATTTTGAAATAATTACAGATTCACTGGAGAAGGGCAAAACAGGAACTGCCGGGAATTGCTTGCATAATTCAAATGCTAAAAGTGTGAAGTTCACACAGACTAGAAAACATAATATCGATGGAAAAATGACTAAATTTAGAGAAGTCATGGTTTACGAGAGGTACTGGGAAAGAAGTGGACTATTGGTAAAGTATTTGCGAAGAATAAACGATAGAAGCGCGCGGAACAACACCACAGATGAGAATAGGAGAGGTTACTATGACTGACTGAGTGACCCACGCGGTAATTGGAAATCACACAAATCGGATCAATCAAAGTCTAACTTTGATAAAATAGTAATTGTAAATATTAACTGATTAGTTTTATTTTAGGTCACAAATAATCAATATTTCAATGAAAAATTATATGCTGTATATTTAAGAAGTTATCAGACTTGATTTAAAAAGGGTAATCGTCAGTCAAAATCAGAATAAAATAATTTGTCTAACTTGTAAAATTAATTAATCATAATCTGTGCAATTTCCAAAGATTACATTTTGCAGATTAGTGTGTAAAGTAAGGCCAGGGGAGACAATGACAAATGACAGGAAAACTATTGGGTATGTTGCTCAATGATCTCACGGCTAAATGGTGCGATCCCCGATCTCAGTGGAATGGAAGATGATGGGGTTAGGCTGTTTTCGAAGAAACTGTTGTGTGTCAGCTCTATTGAACCGAATGGATGAAAAAGATTGAATTGAGTAGACAACCGAGCAGTATATAGATCATTATATGGTGTTATTACGATAATAAAATGTGCAGGTATTATATCATCAACGTGTGTTGAGGTTAAAAAAGTAAGAGTAAATGTGTAATTTATAAAATAAGTAAACATAACGAATAAATGAATATTACAAAACAGTTAATAAAATTATAATAAAAATAAAATAGTAGCAAAAAAATGTATTAGAAAAATTCAGAAATCATAAAATATAACATTTAACGATTATTATACTGAAAAAAAACGATCTACCACACATGTTATATTTATTTTGATATCACTAAGTCAATGTTTCAATTGAATAGAACTATAGACTTGCTAATATAAAAATACCACGTCATTATATTAAGCGAATGTAAAGAATATATACTTAAAACTTTACTATAGGCAACACTTAATTGGAAAAGGTAGCTCGGAATAATTTAGTCATACAATGATTATAGTTTGATTTTTATTGATATGGATCATCTTACACTCTAGATAATATATTATGATATATTATATTACATTGAAGTAACTTTGTAAATGATAACTATACAAGATTTTTAAAATGAAAAGGTATAAAATAGTCAGTCCAGTTCTTGGATAACTTTCTGTGCTATAAATTTTATGATTTGGAGTTATAAAATATTCTACTATAATTTAAAAAGTAAACGAAAGTTCCAATTCATATTCAAGCATAACGTGTAATGCATGGTTTATTGTCCATCAAAATATTTTATTAGATTGTTAATCTCTGCAGTTACATACGATATGAGTATTTTCTTAAATATTCTAATGCATATAATCTAAATAGTTATATTTATTTTTTTATCAACGATTTGAGTGTTCTTTTTATTCCAGTTCCAGTCAATATTAACAATAAATTCTTCTTTCGATTTAAACAACTGAATCAATAAATAATCGATAAAGGAAGGAAAAGAAAACAAATTGGTCACCTTGTATATTTAAATCAGCCACCTGGCGCACGTGCGGAATCTGCATGAACGGGGGAGGAGGTGGAATTTGTACCGTGAGACCCGACGGCATGGCCGGTAGCATGGGATTGGTCGCATAGCAACCAGAGTTGCTCCTCTGCTGATTGGTGGAGGGGTCAATCATGTTGGCCATTGGGTTGGCAATAATCTGGAGGGGCACACCACCACCGACCCCAGTACCATTAGACCGAGGTGGTGGCAGCATGGGATTCATGGTGGCGCCGACGGGTGAGTGATAGGAGAGTCCGGGATGGTGGGGTTGAAGTTGGAGTTGGAGGCCGGGATGACAGGAGGGTGGGGAGTTGGAGAAGAGGGTTGTGCTGGCGTACTCCGTACCTAGGACTGGAAATGTAAAGGGGCATGATCGAGTTGAAACCAATGTAAAGGAGAATTATTTAATAAATCGTAACAAAAATAAATAATCTTATTGGATTAATCGTAACATTAAATGTTAAAAACACAAAAGTGTCAAATTTAACAGGATTCTAATTTCCAAAACAATTATTGTTGACAATAATAACAACATTATATTGTGAACTCATCATAAATATAAACGTTTTAATAATTATTTGGATTAAAATATAACTTATACTTAAGATCTTTGAAAATATCTAAATTTAATAAAAAAATTCTAAATTTAAGATTTTTTAACAAAATTGTGTATTTAGTTCTTAAATAACGACTATTTTAGACTCTTTTTAAGATTTTCATGTATTTAACTTCAATGAAAATATTATAATTATATTATAATATATTAGGAATAATGTATGTTATTATTTAATATGTCAGCACAAAACATCATAGGTTGTGTTTTTGATTACGTATGTATAGCTGATTTTCGATTAATACAGATTTAACAAAAATTATAGATTTTACTACAATTTTAATTATAATTTTTTAAATATTGAAATGTTATGCATAATATGGAATGATAGCTCCTAAAATAATTACTATGCATTTTATAAACATACATCGGGTTAAAAATTATAATAAACAGAATTACTTAGATATATAAAAATAATATATTTATAAATTGCTAATAAAACCGTAAATATTTCAAGATCATTTCAACTAATTTTTATACGTAGAATCCATTTATGATATGATTTCTTTACAGCTATGTTTCTTTACTCTATGGTACCTATTATAAGGTAATAAATTATTTATAATCTTTCACTTATAATATTTATGTTTTGTAACATGTTTATATGGTTTATACTACATAATATTATATTAGAATGTCATAAACAATATAAGTTCAATAATTCAATAAAAGTAAAGCTTATTATACCGATTTAAAGACAAATATCGGCATTTCCAGTGTTATGACGATGAAGCTTCTAGATAAGAGACAACACATAGCTTCATATTATAATCTATTTATCTGTATGAATATATTTATAAATTTGGTTTCTGTTCTTGTAAATTATTGTATAGTTCAATATAGTAATTAAATATTTACCAGCTGGTCAGTGGAAGTGTATCTTTTAGTATATACCGGAAAGTTATTAATACGTATATATTCCGTTATAGTTCAGATTTAAGTATAGATTACTTAAACTTAAAAATAGATATCCTTGGAAATATAGCTGCTAACCTCCAAATAGTTATTAAATTCTTGGGATATGACAATGACCAGGCTGTTATTTCCTGTTGCATGTCATATATCAAAGATTAGTCATATTTTCGTTAGCTGATAGATTACTTATAATTTCCTGTCATGTTGTGTGTATACTTGTATATTATGCATATTTACATTCCACAACACTGCAACGAAGTATAACGATTACCTTAGTAAGTAATTTATGAAATATATTTTCAAATATTTAAAGATATTTTTAAGATGCTTAAAACAAATTTTAGTTAGAAATAAATATACTTTAATTACCATAATGCAACAGGCTTTCCATCACTTATGAATTATTTAAATATACTCACCATTAAATAAGTTTCAAAAATATAATTTAAATTTAACTATACGAGTCCTGTTAATGCATATATTATTGACCTGTTACAGTTAACATTG
Source organism: Invenusta paracnida (assembly GCA_036023295.1). NCBI lineage: Eukaryota > Metazoa > Platyhelminthes > Proseriata > Coelogynoporidae > Invenusta > Invenusta paracnida. Next base: position 31,541 of record JAYRBW010153241.1, on the reverse strand, counting down.
GATAAAACTGCATATTGCTTTACATAGAACATATTATGTATATAGATAATAACAAATATTATAATGAGTAACGTAATCTAAACAACGAATCTATAACATTACAAATATGCAAACTATAGTCCGTAAAAATTATATATATTAAATACATACATACAAATATGCAACGCTAACATAATATTGCATTTTTCTTTGAAATGTTATAATAAATGTAATTTTGTTTAAAAAATATCTACATTCGAAAACACCGTGGATATAGGCAATGTGTGCAGGTATGTAGAGCAAACTCTGAGAGGAAGATCTGTAAGGGGAGGGGGAGTACATAAGATAGAGGAAGTGGAGAATTACTACAAGGGGCATCTTATACTACTGTTAGCTGTCCCCTTTATGAAATAAAATGTGAGGGTGGAAGGGAGAGATGGAAGAGTAAACCTGCTGGACAGATGAAAAAGTAAAAACATAAACAATATGACGAGAGAAGATAATTCTTGCATCCTATTTCAATCTCATCTATAGAGGAATCCGAGAGACTATATATATTATATACAACTATTATGCATATTGTACACCCCCCAGAAAGCTTGCATGCGGACGCTTGGTCCATTAAATTCCCTCTTTCAACCCTTCTTTTTTCATTCTATAGAATACTTTGTAGTCTGGTGGTTGGACACGAGCTGAGACTAAATCTCCTCTCCTAGTTTCTCTCTTCTCTGTGGATGTTTCACTCAGAACTGGAACACAACAGAGTAGAACATGACAGAACAGAGGTGCTGACGTCTGTCCACATTTAAAGGCTGGGCAAGAGCGAGGAACGAAGTCTTAATTAATTAATTTTCCGCTTAGATAAATCCACTACCGACTCGAAAATCGAGTGTGTGTATATATACTCGTACATATATAATACACATACATATATGCATAGGCATGTTGATAGGTAGGCAAAGGGCGTGTGAATTGAATGGTTCACTGAAATGTTTGTGTTGTGTCCTTTTACCCTCTTTTTTTTATATCTCTCTCTAGAGTAAAGCAAAAAGGAGGCGAAGAGGTATACGAATAAAAAAACTACAAATACAACTAAAACCATTTCTGGAACTAAATTTTAGTAGTTAAATATGAAAAGCAATTTGTGTCATACATAACATATAACAGGGGTTAAGAAAATGTATATGCAATGATTTATAAATTGCAGGAATACAACTTTGTGTCCAAAGTATCTAAGCAACAGAAATATCATCCCCATGTACTTACGACTTATACGTGTGAACGAATAAATATATCAATTTCATCCAATGAAACAATTTTTTTTCTTTTGTATATATTATGTACTTTAAGAAAACACAAAATAAATGCATATATGAAATATCGAAACTATATATAAGAGTATCGTTAAGTAATCATCGAATGATACTTAAAACATGTTTCTGTTATCGCATAAATTAGTAAAATGAAACAGAAAGAAAAAAGATATGTTATGTATGCCTGTACCTGTAATTATATTCTAAGGTTAAGCAAAATGACGGGCATCACATTAGAAAAATTTCAGAAACGCTATTTTGAAAATGGAACATAATATACTTATATATATAAATTAATATGTAAAACATATTCATATATTCCAAATATGTGAATATACGTGAATTGATAAACAGTTTTTTATAACGAAGATGTGTTAGAGATAAATAAGCTTATGTAAATTGAACATGACTAGTCTACAGCAGTATACATTATATGGCGGTATAATAATTTGCGTTGTCGAAAAATTTTACGGTAACTATAATTACGATAGTTTAAAAACAAAAGTAATGACGCCTATATCATGTAAATCCTTTGTTATAAAAATTGTAGTAGTAATATTAATTTATTAATTATCATAAAAAGCTATCCACATAGTATAGCATAGTATAGTATAGTACATATATAGCAAGTATATTGTTAATCTAAAATATATATTGTCAATAAGTTGCTGCAATATCTACAATAAACCTTTAAATTTAAAAAAATTAGTCACTTTTTATAAAAAGAATGAATGTGAAAGTTCAATAATAAATCTTATGAAAAAAACCTTGTGCCATTAGTTGGGAAGCATACGATTTTCCGCGACTTGAACTCAATCAAATTTTCAATATATATACTGTTAACACTTGTGTTTGGGTGCAGAATTCGACGTGGCTCACCTGTGCCCTATACCAACAAAACAACGTTACTTTACTGAATGTCCATATATTGTCCAGATCACAAAATATCAGTATGACAGACACAGACAACAAACGTAGACAATTCTGTGCTATTGATCCTGACAAACAGGCTGATCTATACCTACAATATGAATTTACTGCTGAGATTGCTTCCCATTACTAAAATACCGTTTCCAGTTTTCTTCTGTTCCTCTATATTAGGGGGTAGTAGAGGGGTAACATGTATTTATGTATGTGTGAGGTGGGTACTTATAGAGTCGAAACAAGCATATAGGAAAACAAAGCGAGTGTCACTGCTACCTATATTTTATAAATGTGTCATATTCACTCCATAGTGTGAGTCAAGAAAAACACGATTACCGGTTATGGAATGTAGTTTCAATGAAAAGAACCGAAATAATTTGACAATTTTATTTTAAGCATATTATTAATTGTAGGATCAATAAGAGACAGATTCTTTCCATGTGTCCAAAACAAAATACCTATGCTTCAAAATCGTACATACGTGGAACAATCATTATAATAAACTGTTCGTAGAATTTAAAACAAACGAAAAACAGGAACTGAGTTCTTGTGCCTAAGAGGTGGATTCCGAATCATTAGAGGTTCTATCTCAAATTTCACACAGACATTTGGGCGTCACCTCAAACTTCCACAATGATAGTATATAGTGTCTTGTCCTGAATGGCCGAGTCAGGACATGCTTTTACAAACAATTATGTACGTAAGTTACACATGGGATTAAGAAATATGCAGTGTGTTCCCAGAAAATCCATGTAGTCCCCGAAGAGAGAGAGAGAGAGCTTTTTGAGTTCAAAATAGTGACTCATTCGAAATTCTTCAATGTACGAAGTGAAGTGGGTAACTTGTGTACTGTTCATTGTAAAAATTGAGGTCGTGGAACTCTCAGTAAATTATTTAACGTTGGTATATGTTTATGAAGGAACCAAGAGTGTGAATCGTTTTGATTTTGTTGAAAAAGTAGAACAAATTTCAACAAATTTCATTACTGAGCCATAAGTGTGCTTTGTCAAAAGTTAACTTTTAAATATTTTAGCATTTAATAATTATCAGTTGTTGGGAGCCTATATATCTTAAGATCAGATATTTGTTTAACATATAATGTGCATGTGATTTATAGTACGCTTAGGCTGGAACAGAAATTAATTGAGTCAACAATTTATAAAGCTCATATTTCTATGGCCAAGTCAGGTTCATAAATAATGTTCTACTTTTAAATTAACAATAAAATTATATTATTATAAAACAGTTTTTAAAAATATAATAAATATATTTTTCAGATATAATATGAACATTACAACTTTTTGAATATTAGCAATTAAACTTAATAAGTCAAAATATAATATATCACTTTATTCATAACCTATATATTATTCAAAATGTATTGAAATATAGAATGCGTTTATTGATAACAATTCAAAATGCATTATATGTATGAGACCATTTAAGAGTAACTATAACATTGACTTAACTTCTCAATGATCGTAAAAGTATAAAACATTTCTTACATTCACAGTGAAACAATAACAATATGTAGTAGTCTTTCAAAATATAAAAGGTATTTTGAAATATTCAATTTATACAATACAATAATTTATTAAGTAAAATCTTAATTCGCCAATTACGATTAAGATATACTGACTTTGCCATTGTGTATAAAATATGTCCTCTTGACTGCAGAGATGATTATATATTTATGGTATTCAACTATAATAGTAAAATTGACTATAGGTATAATTTAAAATATTAACAATAAAAGTATATAGCATACTACAATATTGAATATATAAAGTGGTGGCATTTCTATTCTGCTAAAGAGGAGCTATATGCTGAACAATTTCGTTGACTTTCTCAATGTAAACAAAGCTTTAGGAACATAATAAACAAAACGATATGATTAATTGATATATATATATAGGAACAATACGTCGTTTACTCATTAATAATATTATAGGAATAACATTTAAACCATGCATAAAAAAGAGAATGAATTGACATAAATAATTACATTGTCAAATTTATTTTAAATGAATTAAATAGGAAACTAATTTTAAATACTACCTACCTTAAAATTAAATATAAAAAAACAATAGTTTACAATTAAAGTGATGTGCAGATATTTATATAGCAAACAACTTTCGAATCTGAACGCAATTCTCCCACTGCTATGTTTACACAGGGGGAACTGTGTAAAATCGATAGAAGCAGGCCGAATATTAGATTTTGTTTTCCATATAATAATAACATGTTCCTGTGCACGACAACGGCGCTGGAGGTAAACAAACGGAATTTAAACAGAACACAAGACAAGTGCAGTACTAGTAGTCGTTCTTTGGACTCCTTTATTTGTTCGTATACGGCATAACTCGTCGGACAACGAAGGCAAATATGAAGCTTTTTCACCCGTCGAGGGAAATCAATAGTTAAATCGCCTTCCGTTTTCCAACACTGGCGTTGCCTATCTTCTTTGAAATACTACAACACTATATATTTTCACGTGTTATTATTATCTACCTGAACAATATATGAGAAAATTATAATAATTATCAATGTATGTCGTGGCGAAATCACCCTCTTACGATCGCGATATACGATATGGAGGAATGTGGTAAATAAAAATATTATCACTCTCCCTGTATAAGTGGGAAGTGTATATACTGTAAATACACCTGTGGTATGGCTCAGGGTATGACTGTCGATGCACTGTGTTGTTATTAAGAAACAATACGCTCACGAGTAGCAGTTGATGATGTAAGTGGATATGCCTCCAGTCCCCGTGTTTCTTTTATGCGTCGACCGATTGCTACCTATGTAGTACCGTAGATTGTTGTTTGCTAGACAGAGGCTGATGATGTGATAACTGTAATGTTCACTTAACCTAAACATACATCAAAATATAGGGAAGAATTCAGGGAAGAAGGGTGGAAAGACAATAATAAAATGTTATCATTGTTATTATTATTATTATCTAAAATATGGAATGAATTACAGAAAGAGAGCCAGTAAGGTTGACGAGAGATGGGGTAAAAGTGGAGGTAAAACCGACATAGAAAGGAGACAAAATCTCTTAGAGGGATTGATTTCGACTTTGATGCGAAGATAGAGCAGTGTTAGAAGAATTTCGGTTACCGATCGGTATAGAGTATGCGGTTTTGGTTTAATGAGGTGAATGCCAACTCCAGAATCACTCCAAAAGCAAGACAAAGGGACCCGGTGGAAAAACACGCCACTAAATATATTATCCTCACCATTGGCAAATACTTTTTGGAAGGATAGTAAAGTATTTTATTGCATAAAATTGTGCACAAAGACTGGTAGGGCATATAATATTCCGTTGGATTGACGCGTGAAAAATACCAATAATATAATATCAAACTCAGCTACCAACACTAATCTAATCGGTATATTAAATAATATAGTATTTACCTATCTAAGTGCACCGGTATATGTCTATAATATGTAACAGTATGTTAGCTTAGGTAAACGGACAGAATAAAGCTCCGGGGTCCCTAGCACGGATAATTATCAGACAAGAGAAGAGGAAAGCGCCATCGCCTCTCAATGCCTCGCCGGGAGATCGCGGTGACAGATAAGAGTCGACGTTCCTTCCGTGCTCGTGTCCGGACTACCTCTCTCTCACCACAAAGTTTCCCCCAAGACAGCAAAACCAGCTTATACGCCGGCGAGAAAGAGTCGACGTTTGACTTACATTGTGTCGTGTAAGTAGAATACGGTACATATAGGTCCCCCGCAGCCTTCCTCTCTCCTCTCGGGTCTCCCAAAGGAACACACGGGAAGACCATAGACAGGGATGGATCATCCAAAGGTACGTATGTAAACACGACAAAGACACCTTTCTCCTTGTCGTTCGAGATTAGTAGAACTGATAACTGAATATCAACCCAGTTTTCCCTTTTAAAGAATAATTCATCCAGGTCATCCTACCTAACCTCTGATGCAGTAGACAGTTTCATATTTTAAAATAGAGGGATCACCCTTGTATCAATTCATTTTGTGTAAAGTTATAGTTTTACAATTATATAGGCATGCTATATTATATTATAATAATATGTATATATCGAAGATGTAAATATGCAGTCTATATTCTTTTCCCCAGATTCAGAACCATAAACACGTTTTCTCTTAGAATGACTCATGTATTGAGCAAGTTTTTAAACAGAAATGATTGTCGCAGTAGTAGAGTCACTAACGTTTATCATTACTAAAGCTGACTGACAAAGCTAAAAAACGAGTCAAAAATCACATTTTGTACAAAACACTACTTCTACTTGTAAAGAAGGGCAAAAAATCAATATAGGTAGTTTAATAGAATTTCTCCTCAATGTATTTTTAAATATAATTATATTACAATAAAAATATTATATATTATATATACGAAGATTGAGAAATATTAAATCGGATTCCACAAATAAATAAATGTTTGCGTGATTCATCGATTGATGATGTCAAAGTGTAACAATTAAATATAATTTTATAAGATAAATATTAATGCAATAGGTCAATAAAAAATAGTACATCAATTAGTTTAGTACACGCAAGGAGACACAAACATCCGCTAATTGTGTAAATATATAGTGACCAAAGGTTCGAGGAATGGATAGAGATTAAATGCTGGAGAGATATTTACAGACATTGACTCTGTGACCTGATATAATTGAGGTCAAATTAAATATATTGACTTAACAGATATGACATAATGTTAGAGGCACACAAACAAAATGTACAATGATTTTGTTTCATAAAATTAAAATATATCGAAAAAATATAAATTATTAACCGTACTGAAACTGTAACAATACATGGAAAATGTTTTATAAAAGCAGTAAAAAGGTGTATATGTATATGACTGGGGTAGTCTGATGCAATATATGATTCTAAGATGCTAGAAAACCTGAGGCAATCGGAATATTTGAGTTACAAATGTCCTTTGAACATGGGTCGCTTTTTCGAGGAGTATTTTCTTTACTATCTGTAGTCTACACTATATATTAAGTCTCACGAGATGGATGCAGAGAAAAAGAACAAAAAGAAACTGAAAGTAGATGCATACATAAAAAAGCAAAGAGACTAGAAACTGCTTTTCGTGTGCAGTCAAAAGAAAGTATATTGTGTATAACTCCATATGCACGATGAGGCCAGGTTAGGTATTCAAAAAAGGGGTACGAGAGACAGGGCAAAGGGAAAAACCTGTGTGGACGAACATCATTGAATTCATATCTTGCAAGCTGTGGGGACGGTTCAAAAGAATATCTCCCAGTTGCAGATTAGACTAATATATATATATGTGTACTCGTATTATTACGTATATGTTTACTTTCTACAACATAGTCGACCGAATGTAACTCATATCTAAAGGTGTACTGTGTACGGATAATATATCGAGGGCTGGAATAGAATCAATTATGTATGGTGTGTGGTGCATCAGGCTCTATATAAGCATAATATATAATTCTTGTATACGTGTATATCTAATGCATCTATATATTATATTGTGTAAAATATTATGAAGACTGTCAACTCTGATCTCGAATGAAAGTGATGGTTAAACTTATATAAAAGAACATGTACAAAATATGATGTACATATAATTATATTGAAAATAATACGAAAATATTGAAGCTTTTAGAATTATTTGTTATTCTGTCAGAAGCGTCACATGCTTAAAACTTGTAGAGAAGCTTTATAATATAATATTATGCACGAATTTGTTATTTCTTATCAAAATGATAATTACATATTAAAAATATGCTAATATAATTAGCAGATTTAATGGATATGCATTAATTATATATACTTTCCCTTTCATTACCTAAAAAATATGAATTTATTAAAAATAAAAATTATTTTATTTTAAAATGATTATATTAACAAGGGGTAAACTGGGTGAGATACTTCTTTAATTACATTATTTTATAAGAATGCTAAATTATAAATTTAGAAGTTGGTTCTATAATTTCAATTTCGGCTAAATCTATATTTAAAATGAGTTCAAGTAATATATTAATATCAAATTAAATCTCCAACAAACATCCAAAGTAGGTAAATAGTAAGGATGAAATAAATGAATCATTTTTTTAATAATGGGAAAATTTCAATTTCGATAAATTTATTAACCACGAGAACTGTTAAAATATATTTAGGCATGTAAAAACAAAAAAATGTTAGCGACACGGCACGTAAAAGTGCAAATAATTTATTTTAATTATTTTATTCATAATATTATGAAACAATTTTTGAAAATCGACGAAATACCATAAATTGATAATTTTTTAATAATTTATAAATAGAAACATTCATATGAAGAAAGTATAAATATAATATAATTAGAGATACTCAACTGTATTTATCTAAATTATTTAACGTGACCTAAACAGGCCGTAACGTAATTTAATTTCTCTTTATGATTGCTATCATTCTTCTCTACTTTTCCAATTGTATAGTTGATATAAATTTAAATATTCATCGATTACTATTGATTTTTTATAGATATTCTCATCCGGCCTATCGATTACTTTTTATCCACCAATCATAAGAGCCACAACACACGCCTTACATGGAACAGGACTGAGTCTGGAGTGCTGTTGGACACTGTAGGCCGCGTAGGGGAGGATAACATTGCCACTCGAGCTCACAGGACAGCTTTCCATCTGTCGACCACCTACTCCTCCTGTAACGAGGCCCATGAGACAGACCTCGTCGTCCTCGTCAGTGGCCACGTTCGTGTACAGGGAGGTGTCTTTGAGGAGGGGTTGATGCACCGAGGATCCATTCATACCTAAACGGGTTGATGAAGAAGATGAAAGTATTATCTTTGCTTTAAACGTGAATAATTAAAAATGCGAGGAAGACATTTCAAATAGATAAATATAAATATAGAAATATTGCTTTACATATTTAAATTTAGACTTTGAACTAAAAAGTCTAGCTTTGGACTTACCTATCTTTTGACCAATCTAGCATTTGACACGAATTACATTTATTACAATCTATCTAGTTTTGACAATATATGTTTTAGTGTACAACCTATATGGCTTTTGACACAATAAAATATTGCTTATAAATATTAGAATCTAGAACCTTACCTATATACAAGTCTAGATTTCAACCCACCTAGCTTTTGACCAACATTTATTTATATTGGATTTTAGTTCTATTATATGAGTTTTAATTAATTATACAGACAAAGGTGTACTTATTTAAATATTGTAATAAATATTAAAATTCTAATAAAGTACACATTTTAATTTAGAAGAAAACAAAATAAATTTCATTTTTGTGCCATATACACGTGCTATTGAAGGTATCTACATTTATGTATGCTAATATAAATATTTCATGAAAGAAACTTAGGTATATTAAAAACAATCAGTCATTCAATAACTTAATTATTGTTAATTAAAAGTCAGTAAATAAAATAACTATTAAGTAAAATTAAATAGATATATATTATAAAAATACTACTATATCATCATCTAAACATTCACATTTAGTAACAATACTTATAGATATATATTTTATTTTACGAAGACATTTATAACACTGTTAAAAATCTAAAATAGAAGCGACCAAGAATGTAAAACACACCTAATATATGGTTGAGTGGTGACATGTAGCGTTCGGATAAACAAGCCCCCTCTCCTCCCATCTGTCCACCCATACCGCCGGGTAGACCATTGCACTGGACCACCAAGGCTCCACCTGCCCCGCCAACACCTCCACCCCCGTTGTTCCCTCCCATCATCTTTCCCTTCATCTTCTTCTGTCGCAGAGACCGCCGTCGACACCACCAGCCCAATATCACAAGCAGACATAGCAACAGGCTCAGAGTGGCCACGATGGCGAAGATGTAGTCGTACTGGGGTCCACCACCGCTGCCAGAACCACCATCGTTCTTAGATGAAGAGTCGCCGTTCAGACCATTGGATTCAGGGTCGATCCCGCTTCTGTCGCCAGACAGATCATTGCCTATGGTGACATTAAAAGAATAGTTATTATAGTTATTAAAGTATACATAGAGAAGGCACGCTTATGACGATTCGTACAATTTTAGCACACCGATTTGAAAATTGCCGTTACAAAATCAAAGCAAAGTCTAAAATATACAATAATTTTTAGATATTGGGGTGATATTCCACTGAAAAGCGAGTGATTGGGTGAAAAGTATAACACTTTCGAAAGCTAACAAAATTTTTTTAATTTGTAATAGCAAAGATTAGTTTTTTTTCAAATATATTGCAGTCATTTCCATCATCCTTTTATATTAATGATATTATTCCGTCAGCGATGATGCTAGTATAGTTCTGGCGTGCTGCTTTGTTATTTTAGAAATATAATGGCGTTTTCCAGTAATTTCAAGACCGTAATATATTCAAACTATATTTCAAAATATTATTTTATTTAATAATAATAATAATAAACTACTAATTACTTATAAATAACGGGATAATTTGCAACAGCATTTACATATATGCTCCACAATAATAGTAATAATAATAAGGCATTAAGGTAACTGAGAAAACAATTTCTAAATAACAAATTGGTACTAAACAGTAGGTATCTAAGGGATTCTAATTGCCATTGGAATTAAGTTAACTTAGACAGTGGTATTATTAAATGCATATATAGCGGATATACTGCAGTCCAGCTGTATACATGAAGATTGCTATACAAGCTCAGTTACCAATCATGTCAATAAAATTGGGAGTCTTGATAAGAAGATCGTTCATATTAATACATATAACAAGCCAAGTGCAGACAGCGAGGTATAATATTAGAATGGTCAGAGAAGATTAACAAGCCAAGGTTAGATTTATAATGTTAATCAATACGATTTAATATATGTCAATTTTAACATTATGCAAAATTGGCAATATTGGAGATTAAGTCTATCTGATACTTAAACACACTCGTGAATAACATATGGAAAATACAATCGAACAATAGATAAGCTGCCTGACATATGCTGTTTATAATGTTATATCGATCGCATACAAAACACATAATACTATTTAGATTAATTATATATTTTGATTAAAAACGACTATAATATATAAAATAAAATAAAATTTACATATTGTAGTTGTTTCCTTGTAAATACTACATACATTATTTCATAGCGTTTTAGTATAACAAGTTACAAAAAGTATGTAATATAATTTCAAATGTTTCTTTACAAACAAGATTATGAAGACAAATAAATAAAGCTATGGTCAATTTATAGAAACATACCAAATTTTGGTTTCAAGTTTATCAAGTAATATAACAGGATAGTAACAGCAAACAAAATTCTGAATATTAAAAATAAAATAAAAGTATATTTTACACACTCAACAGGATACATTAATTAATATTTAACTTCTAAGAATTTGCACTGAAAATTACAACTGAAAGTTGCTCAGTTTAGATTGTATAGGTAACTATTTAGTATTAAATAATAAGCCACTGCTTAGAGGCAAGCAAATTGTGCATTCAACTGAATCTGTCACGAACTATGAGTTTCTCAGTCTTTGAAACTTAGTTTCGAATGTGCACAATTTCCGGATGCGGAACGAACAGTGAAACAAAAGAATGTGGAAACTCAACTGCGGGTCTTCAAAAAATTTCTAACAGCGCTTATAGTAATTCATACCTACTAAACAAACTTGTGTTTTTGGTGGAATATGCATCATTTCGAAGGTATAGCTAGCTATAAATGTGGTAAAAATGTAGTGTCGGGGTAAACTGTAAACTGCTGCAAGGTTGAATGGATGGCTGAACCGAGGAAGAACAAACAAGAAGACAAGCAGCTCGAGCCGATCTATCATGATTCAAGTGACAGAGAAGCGGCGACAGTCTTCAAAGATGACGCATGACCCCGGGGCATAACCTCTCCCAAACTGGTCACTAATTGTTCTAAGGTTCTCTGACGGGACAGTTAGTAACAGATTTCCACCCACAACCCTGTTTGGCTTGCAACTGACAGAAATGGTTTTTTTTGGAGGATAAAACCAAAAGTAACACAAGTATCTATATCTTCAATCACAAAGATGAAGCCTTTGAAATAATATATAATATAATCTTCAGTCAGAATATCAGTATTACGTAATCAAAAAAAGTTTACATGATAACGTATTGCAACAAAAATAACACACTATTTTTCTACATTTAAATTGTAATATAAACATATCAAAGATAGTCGGTAATCAAAGCGAAAAATTATTTTAAATTAAATTTTAAATCGGAATAAAACATAGTTACATGTTATGAATAGGCCAACAATGAAAAAAAAAGTACAAGTACATATTATTCAAATAGTACATATAAATAAAAAACAGGTTTAAATAATTTATTCAAAAACGCAACCTTTTAATATTCAGTGAAACCTCGATGTAAACTACAATACATAATTTTACATAATGCAAAGAAATTGTTTGCAAAAATACTGAAAAGCGAACGGAAATTTTACCTCCGAGTAGAGAGGTAGGTAGACCGGTACATACCTGAATTCTTCTGGTCAAATACATTTGGGTATCCGCCAACATCTTTAGCAAGCGAGCTTGTTGTTGGAGAAATGGGAAGCACGGGGTTGTATTGCTCTATTGGAATTGGGACTGTTACTTGGCCTGCAAGTCAGAGGGAGAAGAAAACACTTGCTTTAAATTGAAAATTTATCACATTTCGCTACAAGACATGATTACAGGCAATGTGAATGCTTTACTACTAACCATGTTACTGTATTTTTTAGTTGATCTCATGATTTATGCATGAATATGGAAAAATTCCAGATAAGAATAATTTGCAGTTAAATTATTTAACCGAAGTATAGTGGACTTACTTCAATTAAAATAAAGGGCTGAGAAAAATTGAATTATTCTTTAATAAATTATTCGAAGTAATTTCTAAATTCTAAACCATAAGATTCAAATAAGTTTTAAATATTTCTAAATTAATAATTTAACATTTTAGAAATTGTAACAATTGTTTACAAAAAAGATACAAATGAAAGTCAAATCTATATAGCCAACTTATTGCATCAATTAAGAAACACTATGTTATTTAAAATATAGACGATGGTAAAATATATGGATTAAAATTAATTTTCTAAATGGTATTGATTTATCCTCACAAATAGACACACTAAAAATTCTAAAAGTGAGACTGCCTACTTGCTTTGCCTTTTAATTAACAACAACGGTGCGAGAAAAGGACGACCCAGACGGCATCACATACCTCTCCACATTTTGTCTAACTAGAAAACGGCACGGGAAGCAGGCAGACAACCTTAGTAGCTGATGTAACGCCACAAAATAAAGTCGACATTGATATAAACTTATCGAATTTCGCAATAAAGCCGATATCTTCAAACGATAGGTAGGTTGGTCTAGGTACCTACCGCGTCTAAGCCATGCCATAATGAAAGAAAGAATGCCAAACTGTTCAACTCTTTTCTCTCTAGCGTGCTGCGACCGTGTATTAGGTTGATATATTATTATTATCGGAAGGAGGGATATATCCTTCTCAACTTCCTTGCGTCTTTTCCCTGCATCTGCTCAAAATGCTCGACTGAGACGATTAATTGTGAAAATGAGGAGAGGAATAAGAATAAGGAGATGAGAAAAATGAGTGTGAATTGAGAAAGGCAAAGGGACAAGGTGTACGCGGCGAATTTTACTTCTGAATGATGAAGATCTTCGTTAAACACGAATAGTTGTTGAGCATTATTGCGAATGTAATAATTATAAGCAGTCGGATAAACTTAATAAATATTATTAAAACACCAATAGTACCAATATAAAACGATTCGTAATAAAAATCTTAAACCGGTACGTGGTATAAACTTAAAATAGGTATAGTTACTTTACAATAAATATAGTAGAAATAGACCGACGAAAATGACACGAATAGAGATACATGTATGTTTAACATGTAAATATTGATAACAAATAAATAAAAGATGTAAAAGTCTAACTTTAAAGTGTAAAATACGAATAACAAAATTTTAATGACTGGATAAAAATAAATTTCAATAATACGAAATGAAGTCAGTGTATTTTCAATTGTATTGAAGGTAAAGATGGGTGAAAGAATGCTAAAGCTAAAAAAGAAATATATATGAACTGCCTAAAACTAGAAGAATTTTAATTTTCTTAAAATAAAGGTTTTTACTATTTCAATTGCTAGTTTTTTTTGTAACAAATAAAAATACAATTTGTAGTAATATTGTGGAAAAAATTATATAACGTATAAAAAGACATCTAATTGATCATTTAATTAAATTATACATTAAATACATTCATAATAACAATAAAAGGAAGAAATCCAAAGAAAATAGTAAATGATTCTACTAGCACATTCTATAAGCTAATAGCAAACATTCAAACATAAAATTCTGCACTGCATAAAAAGTTAATATTACTACAAGGCATAACTGGCAAAATACATGAAGTATGAGCATAAAAAAGTTGCCTTTATTCTTGAGATTTGATTTCAAACTACTCTTTAAATTATAATAATATATTATTATCACAAATAATATGAGACAAACAACTATATTATAAATTTGTATAATAAATAAATAGGTGCGAATTTACTTCACTATTTAAAATTAATAAGTTAAATATTTTTTGTTCGGTCGATAATTAACGACATTTTTCGTTAGTTTAGTCTACTGAAATAAAGAAAACACAGTTTGAAGCATCCTAGCTATTCCTACCGATACCATTAGCATTACATTATCGATTATTTCGCGAAAAGTTAGCCAACCGAGGCAAACAATACTTACTGGAGTTGAACTGGACTTCCGTGAGCAACAACCAGTCCATATCGAATGTGAGAGTGAGTCGGATGTAACGAGCAGTCCTGTTCTCCAGATCTATCACTACCCAACGAGAGTTCTGAAGGCGTCGGTCCCGACTGTACTTGAAGACAACTGGCGGTTTCTTCTGATCAAAAATTTTCCCTCCCACGCTGAACTCAGCGCGCGCTTGAGAGAAGACTGTGATACCTTGGGCTACCGAATTGTAGATGTGTAAGCGAACCAAGGAGAAGTTCCGAACTGGAAACGTGAAACAAAATTCAATGAAGGCTCTACGTATAATCTAAATTAAAAAAAAAGTATAAATTTAATTTAAAAAACTATTGTGTTTACAATTTGTTTAAAGATTTGCTAGAATAATACGCCTTTTTATGCAAAAGTCAAAAAAATTATTCATAAATTCATGTATATTAATGAACTTCTATTTCTTAAAACAAATCATTAAGTTATACAAAAAGGCCACATGATGCACATGGTGCACCACAATTATTATATCATGATAATAATATATTATAATTAACAGTAATTAAATTAAAATGTTATAAATTTAAATATTAAATTGAAGGTAAATGTAAAAAACACTTTCTATTAATGATCTTTCTATAAATAAAAATAGTCCCGTAACACCATTTATATTTTGTAATAAAATATAATATATATAAAAAATTAAATATAAAAATTAAACTTATTATAATGAACCTAACTCATTCTAATTAAGAATCAAGGACTTAGAGTTAAATATACACTATAAGTAGGAAAAAACAATATATGACAAATATAAACGATATTTTAATTTCAATAATTTAAAAAGTAAATGTACAAAAATCCTGGATTGTTACACAAAAGCATAATGACAACATTTCGGGTGTATTTAGTGTTGGAATATACAATAATTAACGTAGTATATGGTCAAGTATTGCTCCAGTTTTAGTTTAAATCGATATTATCCTAATCACAATGGAGTTTCCCACCGCTGTCACATTGATTTCTACTGCCACTAATCTCTCCACTACCACTCACCTCAACATAATATGCAGACTTATATGAATGTATGTTTGTGTCTGTTAGTTTATAGTATTTCCAGTAACAATTAAACCAACCTTCATCTGATATTACAATCATATTCAGGTCATCTTAAATTGAATAGTATAATTTAGCATAGCACAAATAGCATAGTATAATTACAGAGTAAATAGGCATAGAAAAATGGGGTGGGGAAAATGTTATTTTTTACAATCGCAACAACTGTGGCCTTTTAAACGTATGTTACGTTGCTTTACAAACATGCATTTACAATTATAAGAATTATTTGTATTGTTATGAAATACTGTAGTTATAAACGCCTTGTAATATATTGACTATAACATAAAATTAAAGCCTGAAAATACATGACATAATATACAAAATATATGTCATGATATATATAAAGCAATAAATCCACTCAAAAGTGCGACATCATTTAAAGTGCAAAATTAATAATGTTTATTTTAACGATAATCTAATAAAAGTAAGCTATGTTTCGTTTATCGATTAGTTTATAACCGAGGAGAAAGTTATTAAAAATAAAGATAGTAAAATTACTGTAAATAGTAAGTTCGATTTTAGCTTTTTAAATATTGATCAAATTTAAGCGTCTCCTTCAAATTAATTTTTAAATTAACCAATATTACATAATTTAAACTAAATTCCTTTAACTTTTGAATAACATAAAAACGGGTTCTACGCATGTGCCGCCATATAATATATAGACTATATGTATGTATGTGATCAATGTTTAGATTAAGAACACGTCCACAACACCTTGGCTTAATCTATGTGTGGCGTTATCAATAATAAAAATGACAAGTAACTGTGCCAGCGAAATACATAGATATCCCCATGTACAATTGCTTCATATATTTTTATAGTTGAATTCAGAACAAAGTCACCTATATATGTCAGTATCGATAGATCACACTTTTATTATATGAAAGGCGATATATGGGACTTATAACGAAATTTGCACTAAGGGAAGGACATTTGGGAATAAAATATCACATTATATCTAAAATATAAATGCCAAAATTGTTATAAACGTTGCCTTTATGACAAAATTGGAATTGAAGTTTGCAGGTAAAACAGACATGGTTCTTTAGATAAATAATATGATTGCCTAATTTATGTGTTGCAGTAAAGTAAGAGGACAGAACAAGATAACTTATCAGACTGAGGAACACGAGACAAATTTATTTTATATAATTTTTCATAACTAAATAGAATGCTGCTTTAAAGTAATTACCAAGAAGATGAAAATTTTAAAGAAAACTTCTACCAGCCTGTATTTTAAAATAAATATGTAGGTAGCTACAATAGAAATTAGCAATACAATATGCAATTATCACAAAAAGTCGGGCAGTACATATAGGTTAAACACAGTTATTGAAACCACTTGAGTTCAGACAATGCTGACAAAAGCATGAACAAAATGTAGTCATAGTGTCATGAGAGCATGTACATATTTCAAAGATAAGCGAATACGGTTACTGAAACTGAATGACAAAACTAAAGTAGACATGTCGGCATAACGGCCTATATATTACACAGTATACCTAGATAAGTGATCACTACGATGAATATTTCAAGTGAAGTTAATTATGATAAGTTCAAACTTATTAAATTAACCGTGTATTGCAGTCATATTATAATACAGTAGGTGTAATAGGAGATGGTAAAGTGAAGTACCAAAATTTGCAAGTGACAGGCAGTTGCTCATAATATATACCAGAATTCTATATCAAATTTCTCAATAAATTAATTTGATAATATATATTTTAAGTTAACAGGAGCTTGTTACGACACATGTATAATGTTATATATATAGTCAGTGGCAGAAATTATCGTAGAGTGCGGTTTAACATAGTTAGAAACCATTTGACTCAAACAACTTGACGATTACTTTTAATAAAATTATAGGATTATAAAATTGGTTAAAATTTATTCAACGAAATGTTTGCTATTTTGAAAAATGGTTCAAAAATAATTAATAAACAGCAGATTTTATTTGATAGAATTGCAAAATCCTTGATTTAAAATCCTATTAAACAAAATAAATAATAAATAAAATAATGTACATATTACTAAAAATAATAATAATACGTCACTCTTGCCACTGAAGAAGGTTAGCGATAAGTGTCGCAGCAATAAACATATTTTTCCTGCGAAAGTTTTTTTTTTTTTTTTTTTTTTTTATTATTATTTTTATTTTTTTTATTATTTAATACAGGGAATGGTTAAACAACTAAAACAAATGATGTATTAGTGTTTAAAATTCGGTCAATAATCGTAGCATAAGAAACATAATGATAAATACTTACAGATAAAACAAATACTGCTTCGTCTAATATAATATGTATAACGTAAACATTATACTTATCGGTCTTACAATTTGGCTTAACAACAAATTAGAAATAGATAGACAGGTATTAGCAATTCACCAATGAGGTCTAATTTTAAATGCACATATAAATATCTACACATGGCTAATCAAGCATACAACAAATGCACTTAATAAGTCCTAAATATAACACAACTATAGTAAAAAATGATGCAGAAATAATTTAGCTAAAAGGGGCTAAAAGTTTAACTGGTCGAGCACTTTATTGGATAAAATCATCACAGAAAACACTTGTTTATATGAAAGAGTGTGACTGTACTATGACGACGGTGAATGTATACATTTTAATTAATCCAATTGCATGGGCCAAATAGCCGATCGGAGAAATAACAAACAAATTGATTACTAACGAGTTACTCTGATTTAATCGAAAGTGACCTTTCTTGTTTCATAGAATATTCAATCGAACTAGGTTCGGTAATACTATTATGCAGATATAGGTACCTACCACCACCTACCTACACACAGGCTACATAATGTGATTCTGGCATATTGCACGATGTGGTGCAATAGTTTATAAGTTAAATAAATTCAAGGCACCCAGATTGTCAGCCATGTGTTAAGAAAAATATTTACAGAAAACTGTGTTTATTTGAAGCCCAAGTATGCATCTCTATTATATAAGTGACTATAAATTTTCCAATCAGATGCAGATAGCCCGGAAACGTGTAAACTCAGTTTTGATCTCAACTACCTATTTTAAGATGTGTCACCAACACATTCAAGCAACATATAATAATATAAAAGGTTATGCCGATTTCTCTTATGAACCAGAGATTACCGACAAGATTCAAAGACATAATATAAAAACTGGGAATTAAAATGTGTTGAGGTTGAAAAGTAAGGAGGCTCGAAAAGATGACTAAGGTGTATAGTTTGGGTTATTACAGCAGCCTATATGTGTCATTTAAATTTTAATATAAGTTTACGACTTGTAGAAGATGTAACATGTATCGTATATTATTATGATTTGGCAAGCTTTGTAAACGCGTAGGGATTGCCCTGTAGGCACATGTGTATTTAAACAAACCTCTTCCGTTAACACACGCTTATATATGAAGTATATTCTGAGTGTGCAGCCGTCAAGAGAGATTTAAGATGAAAATTGGACACAGCTGCTTAACTCGATTTTCATCGATTGAGCAAAAATGTACCGTATACTTCACAGAATACCAACGCAAATCGGGTTGAAAACATGCTACTTAAAATTGAAAAATAGGTCAATATAACTTTTGTTAAATGCGGATAATAATTTAAAAAAAAGGTAAACCGATGTGAAGCTATAGCATATATCATTAGTATACACATATTAATATATTAATTTTGTTAAACTTTTCAAAAGAGATTTGATTATTTTCAAAGTCATATATTATCTAAGAAATACGTATATCTATGTTATGTAAATATAACAATTTAATTTCAAACAATTTTTTCAAAGAAGGTTATTTATATCTCAATCTTTATTATCAGAGGTACATACTATATACATAGCTACACTATGAAATAATTTTTCGTTTAATAAGAACGTTTCACTATTATATTACGCATTCAAATGTTTTAAATTTAGATTTAAAAGTATCGCAACCCAGCTGTACACTCGACAGTATAAGAAGGCTTGCAGACAACTACAATTTAAAGGAGAGCTTAGCATAGTGGGTAACGTACTGGTACCCGTAGGACGTTGATTCGAGACGCGCAACGTAGTCCCGGTTGTAGTTAAATGTTTGTCAAAGATAATAAGATATCATATAGATATTAAAAGTATCAACTTATTAATTTTATAATAAAATTGAATATTTTTGCAACAAAAAAATTACTCAGAAACAAGAACAATAATATTATGCAGTTTGAAATAATATAGCCTATAGTGAACAACTCAATTGTTATATAATTGTTACAACTCATAATTATATAATATGTATAATTCAAAATTCAAAATTCTCTCTTAAAGCGCTTTTAAATATTAAATGTAGTATACTGAGTATCTTTTCAGTATATTTTTATGAAAATGATTTACTCCACTATGTTTTGAAATCAATAACATGGCATAATTTGGAACATATAGTAGAATGAGACTTAATATTCTCTAAATACCTTAAATCTAAAGAACAAGAAAATAACAAAAAGCTCACCATGGTCAAATATGAAGAGCAGTGTGATCCCGGTATCGCCCCGTTTTCTCTTCCAACCGATAAAATTGTAGCCAGGTTTCCCCGGAACTTCCTGATCTCTGTCCGGAGACTGCAAGTAGGCCACATTGTCCATGAGTTGACCCATCCCGGCCACCAGGCGACCTCCTTTTAACTTTCCATCGTAAGTCGTGTCTGCCAATAGGAGAGGTGTGTTGTACCCGGGCAGTTGAATGCTGGACCCTACTGGCGCCTGATACTCAACAACACCGTCTTTCAAGTTGGGAAAGAGAGCGATTGGTTAGGTGATTGCACAGGTAATTGGATAAAAACAATATATATATTGTCCAATATGCTAAATAAAAGGATGTTGAATATTAAATGTGATAGGTGGGTTGATTTGCAACATACTCTAGTGTTTAAAGCGATTATTCAATCAGCTTTGTAAATTATCGATTATTGTACTGTAAAGAGTAAGATATCTAAATGAAGACCTTGATAAAAATGTCAAATTATTGTTTCCTTGTAATCTTTCCAAATTTATATGACCACATTAGCCTTCTAGAATAATTTGTATAATTCAGTTTCATTATTATTAAATTTAAAACTTGTCATAATAAACTTGTCAACATTGCAAAAGTTTTGCAATATTGCTTTTTTGCTCTATATAATATAAAATAAATAAATCTAACAATCATATTGAAATTAATGTCCATTAAAGATATCCAATAAGCATTAAATTAAAAATAAAGTAAAGATAAATAGTACACTATTTAACAATAATTAATAGCTTCCTTTGTTATCAAATTATAATAAATTAAGATATTTATTTTAATTAAACATTATATAGAATTTAAAACTTCTCATACATCAAAATTAAATAAAACAGAATACTTGATACTTTCTTAACTTATAACATTATCATAACATCGAGGCTTGCTGTTATGTGTTACTATGTATTGTGGATTATAAAGAAAACAAATGTTCGTTAAAGAAACTGAAATCAATCGCTTTGTACAATTTAAATACACAAGTATACCTACAATGGGAATGATATTTGATATATCTGTGTTATACTGATAAATTAGCAGGTCGACAACAGAATTTGAAAGCTTTCGGAAATATGAAATCTACTAACAGGAAATCTTTCTATATCATATCAAGATAATTCTATTCATAAAAATTCAGTCATTATGTTTAAGTAATCAAATAATATAGCAAAACTTCCTTAACTCTATAAATTAAAAAAAAACTATATAAAATAGTATACTTATCATAATAAATATAGCACTAAAATTAACTAAAACTAAAATCGTAAAGAAAATGTTATATAAGGTTAAGTCACAAAGCCCACAGAAATAATCTGTATTTCAGTAACATATTAAATTTCTAAAGTGTAAATATTTTAGTAATGTGTTTAGACATAATTCCTCATAATTTATTATATTTTTCCATACAAATTTTTCTTTACCTTGCGTTTTAATATTAATTACCAGTTAGCATAATTTTTAAATATCATGTTATATTCATATCATATAACGATAAAAATTAATAAAAACATAATATAAATAGATTACTTCCATTAAAATCCAAAAATAATTCGTTTTTATATTTTACCTGATTTTTAATAAGCAAAGCATGATGAACCGGATGGAAATAATGTTCAAATAATGTGAACTGTGCAACATAATAAATTATTTGTTTCTTTTTCTTTACCTTGAAAATTGCAGCCATAAAGAGCCAAGCGAAGGCACATTTGTCGACCAACTTTCTCCTGATATGGATATATTCGGACCTTCTTAGCCACGATCATCGGATTGAGCAGAACTCGATGAATATTTCGTGGATCCACATTCCCAGTCAAAATCTTGGTGAATTGACGTACAAAATAAAATTTTATTTTATTTTATTTACATAAAAATGTAAACTAAAATTAGCACTTTACAAAATGAGTATAACAACATATAACAAAAATATATTTAAGAATTCAACAAGTAATTAATTTGTTAACGATTTCCATACAAATAAAATTAATTAATTTTATGAATGTACATACATACTATAATATACTGATATATAATATAATATGACTACTAAAAACGATGTTTTTTAAACCAATTAATAAATAAATTTAATTACTATAAAAGAACATTATGCAGTTATTTTGACAAAAAACTAATCTTATCACGAAAAACGTATATAATCAATAAACTATAGCAATATACACGTGACCTTGCGAAAAAAGTAAAACAAATATTATGCTGCCAAAATAATAATCTTTTTGCTAACCGTAACAAAAAACATATATATTAAAAAAAGAATAATCAACAGACTAAATTAAAATTTAGATTGATAATATTTTGTTTTGTGGTAATTACTTTTTTTACTAAGTAATGAAATAGAAAAAAATAAGTAGACATTTATGTTATCTTACATTTTAACTGTGTATGAGAGAGGAAACAGGCCGCTCTCCTCTTAAATAAAGTCATTTATTCTTAATTAATTTCGATACTAATTACAGCGCACACTACAACTGAACCGAGGTCCTTCAAGAGGAGATCAAGGACTTTGTCGAACTTCATACGATTACATATACGAAGCTGAATACATAAATAGGGAAAGAGCCCAGAGGAAGAAAACGTAGAGAAGTTATGTTCCTCTTCTCAAACCGCTAAATGAGCTCCCCAGGGCTTGAATATGTCGGTCGAGGTATTTTCAAAGATGGAAATGAGAAAAGACCGAGCCCCAACGATTTGAGTCGAAAAATTGAAGCGCACCTAATCTCTGGCATTGTTGGACAGCCGGAGAAACAGGCAGCCAGCCATAAGGCATGTCGCAGCTTTTGAAGTGGTGCACATGAGTTTGTTTCATTTTTACAACAAAAAAGAAGAAGTATGCATAGGAATCTTAAGATTTTTGAAGGAGTCGATTTGAAAGCAGAAGCTTGAATTTGAGGAAGCTTTATCGACAAATAACTTTTAATATAAAGATAGTGGAGTTTGTATTTATTCTAGAAAGAATCATTATTTCTCGACAATTAATGTTGAGATGTCAGTTTTGCGATGAATAAATTACGACCTCAAGTCATGTTCGACATTGTATGTAGTAGATATATAAAAAGATGATCTCTAAGAGACATGATATAAAGGAGATGAAGAGTTGATAAAAAGTAGACATGTAAGGAATACCTTACAAAACTTGTCTGCATGATTTCCTTTTCATGAAAGTTAAAATACCATACGAATAATATACAGAATAAATCATGCCAAAAGGTAAAGTCTCAGTTACTTTTATAGTTAAAATTTAAAAAACTAAACTATAATAAATAAATAAATTATAAGTAACTTGAATTGT
Organism: Invenusta paracnida; assembly: GCA_036023295.1. NCBI lineage: Eukaryota > Metazoa > Platyhelminthes > Proseriata > Coelogynoporidae > Invenusta > Invenusta paracnida. Next base: position 7,598 of record JAYRBW010153241.1, on the reverse strand, counting down.
TTTATTTATTTGTTTTCATTTTTTAGTAACACACGAGTGTCGCGAAGTCGAGTAAGAAAAAATGTTTTAGTTTTACAGAAGACATTGAAAAAAATTAATAATAAGCTAGAATATGCATTTTTAATTTAACAAAATTTGACAAAAAATATATATAGTGAATTAGAAATTATTATGAATTGAGGGAGAAAAATTATATTAAGTATTAACTGTTTATAACAACATAAATTGTTTATTCTAATATTGTCTATACAAAATATTTTAACATCTACAATTGTAGGAATTACGAGTATTAATTCTACCTATATATCTTCAATATATCATTTTCTAATAAGCAATTTTTTTGCAGGAGTTAAGCAATTCACCATTTAACATTAAACAAATTTCAGTTAAAGTATAAAGTATAGAAACAAGAACATGCATCAATGTTAAAGTAGCTATTCTCTTTGGATTTGATTTTTATCATCTTATATGGGGCCTGATGGCATAATACAGATGTACACAAATCTCGTACAACTTTAATAGTCTACATAAATGATAAAACAAACTGGGAGGTTTGATGGCACTAGCATCCCATCGTTCTGACATACTAAATTACCTACTATAACCTACATTTACACAAATCATACAGTGAAACTGGAGGTATTCAATGGTCTCCATTCGAGGACACGAGAGGGTTAGAAGAAGTTGGTCACTAATGGTAACTGGTAAATATTAACTTACTCCACCTTGCAGCTGCAGTATCGTTTCTGTATTATCACGCGTATATCATCAGAAAACTAAGTTGACCACCTCCGATGATTTCCATTCTCTGTCTTGTTCGGGATTAATTTACATCAATCCACCCCCTAACTAAACTGAACCTTTTTCAATCGCTTGCCAGCTTAATGTTTACTTAAAAGGCAGCTAGGAGAAGATATCTGCCATGTCGTGATAAATGATAATAATATTATAAACTATAGCACAAAATGGTATTACATTGACAAGTATACATATAGAGGTGCACTACATTATATATAAGTATATTAACGTTTTTCATCTAGCAAGTACCTACCTTATTCCTTTCGATGTCATGGTAGTCATACCAAGGTCCACCCTCAACGCGTTGGTACCGCAGAAGAAAAAACGGAACGTATTCTTTGTACTGCAAAAAATAAGCAAAATGAATAATAATGTATTAATAATTCATAACATTTAGAGAAACAAGTTTTGATATCAAGAATAATCACTAAGTTGAGTAATATTTGTACGGTCTATACACTATAAATTATTTTATACATAAAATATTATGCACAAAATTAGTACACGTTTCAAAATGCCCTGCGTGTACTATCTATAGTATTGTAATATATTAAACCCAACTCGCAGTAGTGGTCCCAGAGGGGGAGCCTGGACAGCACGTGCTCCCCCTAGATCAATTTTTTGGCGCTCTTTTAAAATGTAACAATGACTATAAGTAAGAAATACCTTTTTGTGACAAAATATGCGCTTGTTGACTGCAAATAGTACTCCCTCTTCTAGCTTAAACTTTATGCGCCCCTACAAAGTATTGTGCTCTCCCTATAACAAAATCCTGGAAGCGCCCCTGACTTGTACATCGCATTAAGTGCGGGTACCCCTACTCCTCTTCTGTCATGGGATTACTAAACACACTAAGCCACAAGAGAGTGGGATTAATTCTCTGAACGCTACTGATTATATTATACAAAGAACAATCAATTGAAAATATGAATAACAAAATTTAAGTATAATACATACTTTATTAAATAGTGTAATGTCTTATATTATTTTTTCGTTTATTATGCATGTAGTATACAGAAATATAGATACTATAATAAAGGTACATGCAGCGCTTTGGTTTTCAATGATGCCTTAAGATTGTATATTAAGTTAATATTACATTATACAACCACACCCTTTTTCTTTGTCAATGGTGTTTTATTTGCCTTACAATAAGGGAAGCAAATGATATTCACTTTGTCTCATCGGAATATTCACATGCATATATACACACACCTACATGCATGGAATGTGCATTAATAATCGCGATAGACTAAATGGTGGTATTTCATTTGATGTAGGAGTGAAAGATGTATTTATGATTTTTACTAAAATGTCCTTTAAATTTAGATGTTTAAAAAATATATATCAGAAATATGCAAATATACGAATATGCACCAATATTATTAGGTAATTAAACCAATTATTATTACATTTTCTTAAAGTTCAATTTGGCACGCTGAAAAGTTGTAAGCAATGTTGTAGCACATTATTTCAAATATATTTATACATTTATACAGAGAAATTTTTAACCATATTATTCAGCCAATAAGTCAACATTGCACAATAATTTTTTTCCAAAAATAATAATAAAATCTGCAAATAAAGTTTTAAAATTGTAATATATATGAATTGCAATATCTTTAAAATAGTACTTGTTATTTCAAGTTATGTTAAAACAATAAATTACAATGTTTTAATATGAATATATTATGTATGCCAAGAAAAATAACCCAGTTGGTAAATTTATCTCTTAACTAAAAGAAAGAAATATTTTTCAAATTTTAGAAACTAATATAAAATAAAGAGAGGAGTAATAATCAGCTGGAGTAAGACAAAACAAATCTCCCCTCAGACAAGTTGATAATTAAACATTTATTTGGGATTTAAAATATTGACATAGAAGCAATTGGGTGAAAACTGAACAAATACAGAAGGATCGGTTAAAAGAATTTCTAGAATTACAGATTATAATTATAAGCACCTATACATACTTCACTACAGAATGCAAAATTTGACTAAACAATACTAATTAACACCTAGATCAAATGGCAGTTAAAAATTAGAATCAAATGGCAGTTAAAAGAATATTTTTAGATGCTCATTTTCTAAATGAACTCTAAAAGAAATGTGGTACAAAATGGAAATCGAAGAAACTTTAGTGTAAAATACGATTATTTTGTCATGTACAATGATTTTACGATTGTTAATAAGAATAGGAAATGTAATTTGTTTTCTCTGCGGCAACGTAATTATCAGATTGCATTTTGCAAGGCTGACTGGCTTAGAACTATACTTTTTAGTAAATAATATCCCCGTATATGCATATACACATTAGGCTTATGAGGATTCTATACTAGAGACGTTCGAAGACACTGACTGAAATGTAGCATCGATTATACTTAGAAAACTAAAATTATACTTTTCTCATTAATTAACACGAGAATCTAATTCTATTTGTACATATTTTGTAGATTCAGTAAGATTTATAAAGCCCTACAGGAAAATTGCATATCCAAATTATCACCTGGGATCCAATTAAATTATGTGGCAAAAATACAGTTGATTTGATTAAATGTGCGCACTATACGTATATAAAAACTATAAACATGTACGCACTACAGAGATAACCATATAATAATTAAATTATCGAGAAAGAAAATTTGCCACTTTCTAAGATGACGAATAAAAAACAAGGATACTCGTATTTATCACCGAGTACGCAGACTCGAGGAATAAGGACAGAGGAGCCTGAATTACCCCCTCAAACACAATTCTCAAAAGAAGCATGAAGAGAAGAATTATTTGCATCTCTGACACACATACGACGATATTTAAGTCCATACTCTTAGTTATACCACAAATTATATTATTATATATTTGGCCTGTGAGAGTGGTCTTTCCGACAAGATAGATTAATTAATCTTGTGCGACTAATTAACACAACCAAAGTAACGGGTCTCCAAAGTCCGGTCAAAAATCCTTGCATACAATATCTTCTCTAGAAGATCTGGCATACTATCATGGACACCGGAGCCTATACCGCATGCTAGAGCCGATATAAAGGGGATCAAAGAGAGACAACCAAATGTGCAGCTATTTGACGGTCTGATCAAACTCTCGAGTATAAAAAAGCACAAGGAACTCGAATCAACTCCGGAGGGACCGTCTTGTGTGAGGTTGTTTCCCTCTAAATTATTCTCAAATGAATATCCTATAATAAAAGCAAACTGCAACAAAAATTGTTGCGCTTTATATAATCATCCATTTCATCCACCGCAAGTCGATAATTGCATTATGTTTACAATATCATATTTATTCTAAACAAACTGATGATAGAAAAATAAATAACAAAATGACTTTACAGTTGATAAATTCCCAAACATTTTTACATTGAATAAATTATTGAGAAAATGATTAAATTATTGTTATATAAATATGCTTCAAAATATAGATTTGAAATGGAAAAATTATTAATTCGATTAAATTATTATTTATCATGAATATATTTAATTTTCCTATACATGTGAATACAACAATTAAATATAATAACTACATAACTAGATATTAACCAAAATTAAAAAACATTTGTATTTTTTCTTTGCCTGTAGAAAGAAGGCAAAAAGTTTTAAGAATAAAATTTAACTGTCATATAACTGATCATCTAATAAAATATATTATAAAATCCCTTATCAAAACATATTTAGAGTAAACTATTTTTCTTTATATGGCGCTATTTAAAATATTATAAATTTATTATAGAATATAGAATATTTATTAGAAAACGTAGCAATTTTAATTATATAATAATAATAATTGATTGTGTATATTCTTCCAGAAAGAAATCTATAGAAAACGTTTTATTATCCAGAACATATTTCTATTTTACATATCTAAAGATGTACCTATTATTAAAATATTTGTTCATAAATACAATTCAATATAGTTATTGATATAACTGTTTAGATACATAATCTTGATTTTAACTATAAAACAGATTACAAAGAATTAATGAATATATAAATATATAAGCCGCTGTAAAATTAAACAAAATATTGGAAACTATCTTCTTTTAAGTTTTCTTTGTTGTTTTGCTTTATAAGGCAAATGCAGTACTAAATAAAGAAAACAATAAAGTCTGAAAATGATAAGAATGTTACTTTATTCATAATACATCCTTACAGCGTGTTACAAATTCAAATACCGGATATTGTATGCGGGTCCATATCATCATATAAAGATATTTTTAAAGTACCTAATAGTGCAAGTGATAATTCATAAGACTGAATTGTATGGCGATTAAGATGAGAAAGTGAGACGCTGGTAACAATAAATAAATACATAGCAAATGTTGAACAAATATATCTGGGGCACTAAGAAAGGGGATGCAGGCGACCCACAGTAGCAATCTTCGAACAAAGAGAATAGCTTGTCATGTGACTGACTAACATGACAAATAATTGTCTGTGTTCTAAATAATACAGTTACATACTTACGACAGTGGTGTTTGTTATATTGTGCGTAAATGTGCAGCTCTAGGCGACGTCTTAATAAGGTTATCGGTTAACGCAGGTGTGTACTATATTTTCTTCGCCTATGCAATTGTTCTCAGTAGGATGTTAATTTTAATATTAAGGTATCTAGGATGACCGCGGTATATTTTTTTATAATTTATACCTCTACGGATACTAAATGAATTAGGAGGAGTATAAATTAACAAAATACATCCGTCGAACAATTGCATAGGCGAAGAAACCATACAACATCCTCGAGTTAGCTACTCAACTATTTAACAGTTTGGTCTCGCCTGACGGCTAGACCAGACTGTTAAATATTTTCGTAGCTAACTCGCGGATGTTATCCTATACATATTTTAATTTTCCAAATTGGAAATGGTCGCCAAGTCGTTTGCTATATGATATACCTGAACACATTTTATCACAATTGTTAACATTAATTAATATTTTATGCTCTTATTTTAACATTCTTTATAGTTAGTGAAGGAAAACAGGTTGCACAGTGCAGACGAAGTACAGTTAACTCGTTATTGCGAGAGTTAATACAAATGAGGTGCATTATGAAATTATCAATATTATTAATAATTGTTTTTATTATCATCAAACCGAAAATTCATTTGAGTTGTGTTAATTTGTGTTGCTATTGTATTGAAATTAATACTAAGCTTTGTTGGCATCTAGTATATATTTAATGTGTTTACGTTCAAAGAATTAAATACTGAACTTGCGTTGTAGGTACCTATAGTATGATATTGAAAATATGGAGATAATGATTCACTATTTCTGTTTCAATTGGAGATTTTTGGTCAACAAAAGTTGGAAAGGTTGGGGAATGCTCACGTTATTTGTTTCAAATGAAAACCTCTTATTTTCTAAAAAGTACTGCATGTCTCGATAAATGCAAAGAATGATATTCAAATTAAGTAAATAGAAGTAAATTTAACACAAAAACGTATTTTTTTTCAAACATGTATCCCACATTGGAGGATACAATGAAATGTAAACAGAATGTAATGTAAATGAAACAGAAAACTTGATTTGTTTAGGTATATTTATAGAAATAAGTAGGATATCGATTTACCATAGAGATACTTATCAATATATAATATTCAATTAAATAAGCTTATTATTACCTTAATTATCTATTCCCAACTTTGTCCGCGACTTCAGAACTTGCCGACCAGTTAGGAACATTTGTAATAATAAGCTTCTTTATTTAATAACAATACAACAAGTGTACATAGTACCTAATATACACTGCTCATCTTGCTACATATATGTTCAGATGATTTATTTAAGAAAACATGAAGGACAAAGTAAAAGAAAAACTTCTAAACCAGCTAAAGATTTGTTTAATAGAGAAAAGAGTGTCATTCTAGAAGCACAAAGTTTTCACACCCATCACAGTCTCACGAGCTTTGAGAGAAAACGAGAGAACTTGGAGGGAAGTTAAATTTTCGCTTTCAAATTCACACCTCCTTATAAATAGTTTAATGACATATTGTAGGTACACTATACGATATATATATATATGTGTATGTGTGAAAATACAAAGCAAATATTTGAAATAACTCAATATGCGGGATTTATTCATTAGGGAAATAATTAAAAAATTCTGTTTAAAGCAAACTTTCAATTATCCAAGTTATTTACTTTAGGTATTATAAGTGTTCTATATTTTTTCAATTGTTTTTCTATTTATTATATATATACATAAATAGTGAATGCATATAAAATTGTAGGAAACTTATATATTCAATTTTTTGTTTTGATTTTTTAACAGGAAGTTATTAAGACTAATTAACAGGATGTTATCAAGACTAACAATTTTGACAAAAGAAAGGAAAACCACAATGAATAAAAATTAAAAATTTATTAAATAAATGTCAAAGTTTCGAGAAGCAACTGCTTCTCATTCTCAAGACAGAAAGTGAACAGAATTTTAAAGACAGAAAATTGATTCTGTCTTTAAAAATTCTGTTCACTTATTGACTTTTCCCAAGTAATTTTGGAATTATCATGTTACTAGATAAATGTTTCATATATTTGTTAGATGAATCCTTTCTTACCTTTTACCTATGTTTATCCAATTTAAATTTAGAGAAAAGCAATACAATGATTTATTTGTATATATATATAATATGTATGCAATTATATCATACAAGTATCTTCTGTTCTCTTATTTTCTGTTCTCTTCTGTTCTCTTCTGTTCTCTTCTCTTCTCTTCTCTTTTCTTCTCTTCTCTTCTCTTCTCTTCTCTTCTCTTCTCTTCTCTTCTCTTCTCTTCTCTTCTCTTCTCTTCTC